>OX457042.1:45211653-45351653 GCA_949752735.1 Lumbricus terrestris
GTATCTGCCAGGTCACCAAATTTCTTCGCCTTTGGAAGGGGAACATTGCTTGTACCAGTGCATGTCCATCCAAAAATTTATTTGTACACTTGTCCTATGAATTGCGACACGATTTATTGGGCATATCGCAAAATTTTGTCATGTCTCATATTTTATGCAGATGTCTTGCATTGATTCCGTTTCCAGCAGCGTATTGCCTACAGGGTCTGTGTGCTGGTTAGGCGGTGCCTTGAGGGACGAGCCCCACTTGTCTGCAAGAACTCTGTTTTTCAACTCGGCTGTCCAGCGTCGATCCACTCTTCAGTTGGCGGACCAAGCTGAGCTTCTGCTATTCGACAGCAACGTTCATTCTCTGCGGCTGGATCCACAACCTGAAATGTCCACCCATTTTCACAGCTCTTATGGCCCATGGGTCACTTCACTCCGTTTCGAATCTAGAAACTGCCCTATTTAGTTGCGGTTAGGTTGGGAGTGATACTGAATAGCTTACTTTGAAAAGGCCATACATAAAATATTCTAAATAAATAAATGCTAACCTATGTTAAAAAGTTGCTGACTGGACAAGTTACTTTTCACAAAGCATCCAATGCCACAGATTTTGAGGGAAGCTCATGGCACGATATTGATGCCAGATCCATCGGATAGTCAGTTTGATACGCTGTGATAAGGTGCTGCATGATAACTTCGTCAGTGTTCTTTTGCAGAACGCACCTTGGTTTAAGACCAGCTGAGGAAATTGCGATAATTTCAATGATCATCATTATCTTGCAAAATAAGGGAATATTGTAGATAAATTCCACAACAGATGCCATCCTGCAAAGACCTGGCAAGAAACTGAAATGAAATTCCGATTGCATACATGACTTCGCTTGTAGCCATTATAGAACTCTGGCCGCTATTTTGTCCGCCATTTTGGTTTTCGAGCAGCGTTACATGAGCGACATTGGTTCCATCATATTCCTTGACCTCAAAAATGTTGACTTAGACCCTGAAATCATGATTCCATTGTATACATTACTTCACCTATAGCCATTTTAAGATTCTGACCGCCATTTTGTCCGCCATTTTGATTTTTTGGCAGTGCTACACATATGTCTTTGATTCCATTGCATTCCTTGAACCCTATAATCTTAATTTAGAGCCTAAAACCGTGTTCCTATCACATACAATACTTTACTTTTAGTCATATGAAGGAAATGTCTGCCATTTTGTCCGCCATTTTGTTTTCCCACGGAACCGCCAAAAATTCAGCTATATTCCTAACCGCGATTTTCGTTTTCAGGAGGGTCAAATTAGTCTAGAAACACCAGTTAGAAAATTATTACATGATTTGCTTCTAACAGTGCAATTTTCAGATTCCATGCCTGGTCTAAAAATGCCTGACAGTACTGAAAATCAATATGGCGTCTTTAAATCGTCCGGTAGAGGGCAGAAGACGTCAACACAGGAAGGTCAAATTTTTGTAGCAATTCTGTGATACTATAGGCAACTTTTAATCACTATTAGAATTGGAAATTCGAGAAGAAAATTTTTCACTCCACCCTAGTGTCGAGCCCACAATGCTGTCTAATTGTTATGATATTTGAGAATAGTTCTACCGTAATTATCATTCCAATTCAAGGTTTTCAATTAAAATTTGAATTTCGCATCCACATGTGTCTTCAGAATATCCCCCTCATCTATCGAATTCTCTGCATCACGCTGTGTCTGGTCTTAGATTAGTTTACCAGCCATTTAGGCAATTCGCCCATCAGAAATATATCCATATATAATTATATAGGCCTAGGCTTATGCATTCAGAGCTGTCAGCAGTGATATTTTCATTAACGTTAAGTGAAATTGGCACTGAAAATATTAATTTCCGTTAAGTATAACTGTAGCTGTAACTGAAATTATATTAAAAACGAAACCTGAAATAGAACGGAAATCAAGCACACTGAACGAAAATTAGAATAAAAACAAAAATTAAATCTCGAACTGAGATTTCAGTTGACAGTCGCTGTCGTGCTGAGATCTAAAAGACACACAAAGTCATACTTTCTGACTCATAACTTTTGTATCTTTGACCTAGCGGGTGCTTCCATGTGCAATTTATTACGGTCATTTTTCATTTGGATTTTCCTGTAAGTCTATACTTTTTGGCTTCACGATAAGACTGGTTATGTGAAAATCACTTGGCTAAATGAAGAAAATCGTGTATTGTAGGCCTACTGTTTAAGTAGATCTACTGCAAAGAAATAGGCAAGTAAGTAGGCCTAGGCCTATCCATTCAAGGCTTCCTTGTCCTACCCTGAAGCGGACGAATGCGGAACTGCACTTTATGATAAAATTTAAACTGTTTTCCTCTACAGTGAATAAGCGCACATAGAATACTAAGAAATATATTAAGAAAAGGACCAGGAAAACCAGGACTGGCGCGAAACTTTCATGCAACTGATCCGAGTCAGCGGCTTCACCACGGAGAAAGCACGGGCAGTGCAGAAAGGTGTAAATAAGCAAATGTAACATGGTCGACTAATTCAGTGGAATACCATTGAGGGGGAGTATATTAGGCTATTGTAAATATGTTAGCGGTTTGATGCCATCCACCGCAGCAACCATGGTCAATTAATCTTTTCAGGAAATGACAGGGCTACAAACTAAAGATCTGGAGTTCAAATTGCTTGGTAATGGAACATTTTAATATTATAATTACACATAGGCTATTTTGGAGAGAAGGATGTCAAGTCTGTATACGGCAATATTGGCCCACTAGTAGCAGATGTTGAAGCTCCGACTTCTCAAGCTTCTATGGAAACAATATTTTTCTGAGTAAAGATTGCTAACAGGCTAGTAACAGCTGCGGCATGAAACAGTATGCCGTGGTCGCTGAAAATAGGGCCTAAATCGTTTTTAAATTAAAGAAGCAAATCGACAAGTTAAGTGCTCGAACCCAACTTAATTAAACTCATGCTGCTGGCCTATAATGAAGTACAACTTAAATTATATTCATGCAAACACTGAATCGAGAACTGAAATATTTTTGAAAACTGAATTAGAAGTATAACTGAAATTTTTTAAGAACTGTAACTGAATCAGAACTGAAATTGAGGCCATCCGAGCTGAAATAGAAGTAAAACGACAATTATTTCCTGAAGTAAAATATCACTGGTAGCCAGTCGCTGGCGGTTTTCAGTCGAGCCTGTTCGCTCTGCTCTGTGGCGGAGAGGAGCAGTTCAGAGGAATAATAGCAATAATAATAATAATAACAACGTCAACAATTCCTTTCCCCCACAACGACTCCGCTCACCATTGCCTCACGCATCGACTGAGTACAACGACGACCAAATAAACAACAGACATCAGATTCTGTTCGGCCACTTCGACTGCACCACGCGGCAACATAAACCCACAGCGCCCCGTTCTTTCTGAAGCCACAACCCTGATGACGTCAGACATACGGCCGAGACCAAAATGTCAACGAGAACTTGCCACCTCACGGACAACGTCTATTCTGATTACGATCCCATGGTTGGTGATTCGTCTTACCAGAATAAGCAACTCGAACTATTTGATCACCGATGTACTCATGACCTGAAGACCTATGTGAACCTACCGAATGTGAACAGCAGAACTAGAGCACAACGATCCGACCCACTTTGCCAGAGTCGATTTCCGCCCCGCTTGTCCGCTTTCGTCCCAACCAGTCCAGCAACTTCTGTTTCTGTCGCGACACAAACCTACCAAACTGAACTGTTGAATAATTAAGAGCGACATATTAATGTACCTGCAACGAAAAGTATGACGTCTACTGCTGCTACTGCCACTGCCCCCGAATACCACACTGAACCCTTGAAGAAGAGAAATCCGTTGGATTTAGGTGACTAGTATTAGGCGCGGTGGTGTAGTTCGTTGACTTGCAGCCGGAGGGTTGCAGGTTTGAATTCACGACAAGCTTTGAGCAAGTCCTTCACCCGCAGGTGCTCGTGCGCTTCGGCGCGATGCTCCGATTCAGTGTCCGCACTGTAGTCGGGAGCGCTTCTGAGTAGTGATCTTGAAGGGGCGCTACAGCAAGTGCACATACATATGGAGGTGTGGAACCACTAGAGCAATTCTTGCACAGATTTTCCATCTGTGCTAGACACAACAAAATTTGGTCGGAAATGTAAAAGGCGAACCATCTGTCTTGCGCGCTCGTTGGAGAAGCGGCACAGGTTCTATGGGTGTCATGTGACTCGGTAGATGAGATCACAGACCGTGTTTCTGCCTCAAATATTCGTTCATTCATTCAGGAATTTAACTCTATTATACGTTCATTTTCGTCTGCAAAATTGTTGTTCCTTGACTTTGGGGAGCTGATAGTCTACTGATGATATGAATGACAGTGACAACTATAAGTTAGAAATAGCTCCTTGTACTACATAGCCTAATGGACATTGTGGCATTGACATATTGATATGTGACTGAAAATTTATAACTACGCCTAATGGATCTAAGCCAGATGTGGCATGGACAGATGAGCAGTGCCGGCGCTAGGGTACCTGAGGCCCCCCCCCCAAAAAAAAAACTTGAGGCCCTCATACCTTGAGCTGTCATCTCAGCAAAATTTCTCATAATATAAGTGCTGAAAGACATGGTGTAAGACTTCAATAAATGTTCCATCCCAAATGTTAAATTTTTTGGGAATTTCCATGCTGTAATGGTAGAAATGTTAAGCTGTCATCTTTACAAAATAGCTCTTGTTCATTGCTGTTAGTCGTGGTTTAGGACTTCAGAGTGTCCCTCTCCATTGTTTAAATTTATCCGATTTTCCAACTGTAATGGTAGCATTTATAGGCTCTCATCTGAACAAAATTGATCATTATTGATGGGATACAAGGATTCCGTCCCAACCACAAATTGTGGGGCCGTGCCCCTGTCCACACCCCAAGTCTCCTCTTTTGTTGAAGGACAATGCTCTATTGGTTTGAGTAATATTATTTTGTATGCTTTGCGTTAAAACATAATTTGGTGCGTGGTTTCAGGATTGAACAGTTATGAAAGGTATAATTACCAGCTACATTTGAGGTTCCTTGCAAACTTGAGATCAGACACATACCAAGGACATCTGGGACCCTACACAGGCTTTAATGTTTGGGTCTCACACAGGTTTTATTTTGAGGCCTCATCCAATTAGCAATTAGAATAGGTCCTAAGTTACAATTTATAAGCGTTGTGTTTGAGAAAGTGGATGAAATTGTCTGAGTTAGTTTAATTTGGGGGGCCCTTTCAAACTCGGCCCCCCCAATTGGGGGGTACGGGGGGTGCTAGCGCCGGCACTGCAGATGAGATATTGACCGGTGTCTGAAACTCAACACCAGCGCGAACACATCGGTCGACCCTTGGACGACCACAGGACGAGGAAAAGGTCTTCTGAGATAACCTGTG
This sequence comes from Lumbricus terrestris, assembly GCA_949752735.1. NCBI lineage: Eukaryota > Metazoa > Annelida > Clitellata > Crassiclitellata > Lumbricidae > Lumbricus > Lumbricus terrestris. The sequence continues at coordinate 45,217,060 of OX457042.1, forward strand.
GCCGAGGTGATCAATACATTGAATAGACCGACGACGCTGTCGACCTGAGACAGATCTATGTAGGTGAAAAAATTCCGACCTATGGCTTGCATATTTCGCATAAGACCCGGAGAGTGTAGAGCAGTATGACAATACACAAGGCCCAGGACTTCGGGGGGTCCCGTAGCTCAGTGGAGAGAGCGCTGGCCGTTAAACTGAGAGTCATCCGCGCGACCCGGGTTCAAGCCTCGCTCAGGGCATTAATTTATTAAAGTTTCTGTTAGCTGCCATTGGCGCTTTGCTGTTGGGTTGCTTCACTCGGGTTCTGCTGAAAATAAAAGATAGCCCCTCCCACTTCTGGCTTGGCCGACCAGGAGTGATCCAGTACTTAGGCCATTAGTTAAGTTCCCGAACACACTGCTGTAAAGCCGACCTGCGTGTCGTGCTACAGTGGGCCGTATTTCGTATAACATGTACTTGTAATCATTCTGCGGTGTGTCAGATTGAAGCATTAAAAGGAATATTATTACTTGTAATTTTAATATATGGTGATAGTAATGTAACAAAACTAATAAATACGTAGGAGTAAATCAGATAGTAAGCTCCTAATATAAATGCCTCTGTGCCCCGACAGGCCAATCACTTGTTGATACATTTAACTATACACCTACACAGCGCCGCCCCACTTGCACCCGATATAATCAAGGAAGCCTAAGATAGCGTACTCAGGCCCAAGATGGTGAGATATATATATATATATATATATATATATATATATATATATATTATATAAGCGTCTTGCGCCAAAAGAGACGGGTCGTCGCAGCAGCTGCAGCCATCATAGGCTAGTAGAAAAGTCGACCGAAAGCAAAGTAGAAAGAGTCGTTGAAGCAGAAATAAGCTTACACGAGAATAAGTGCAGTCTGAAAGAGTTAGGCCATAATTATTGTTGATAATTATGTGAGTCGTCAATAAAGAGAAAGTCGAGGAAAGGACTTCCTGGTTCTCTGTAGTCATCAGCGAAATCGTTTCACAAAGGTCTGTGAGTATTCTTAATTGTTGATGATGTACACTGCTCTATAAGTCCTAGACTTATAGAGTGACTTCTCCCGTCCCTTACCTCATTCGGTTCATAATAATTTACATAGGCCTACGTTTTGTTTTATTACATATTCCGCCTAGTCGAAGGTTCGTGTGTGATTGGCAATTACTGAATACTTGAATGAATGAATGAATGAATGAATGAATGAGTTGCTTTTGGATGAGTGAATAAATAATCCTTGTTAGGTCATATAGTCACTTGCATATAATAATAAAACGTTCAAAATGACCGAGAGTCGTGTTCCCGCGTCAGTAGACCAAGGCAATGAGGTAATGGAAAGGTCTGGCGAAATTACGACCGAGCTCCTGGAAAGTATGCTGTCAAAGATAACCGAGATAGCCACGACACAGTACGACCTGGCTTCCCAACTGTCCGAGGTAGCCAGCGCCTAATCGGACCTCTCTCAGAGCCACCGCGATGTAATCGAGAGGACGAATAGATGACGGAATTCGTTCATGACCGACCAGTTATAACCTGACTTATACGGGATCGTGGTGATTCTGATGATGACAAACAACGGCTGTAGCCTATTCCAATGCACATAGTGATTGAATTGTTAGTCTTAAGTCAGTGCGAATGGGGAATGATGATGGATGCACGCTCACAAAAGAGCAGATCATGCTGACGAATCGTTCCATTGGACAAACCATGGATTTTAATGAGTGTGGCGAAACGATCACGCAAGTAAAAGCCATCTCTAGCAGATTAGGAACGGTAGAGGCGACGTCTGCAAAAGAATACGGCAGAACCTCTTACCAGTTCTGTGTCACAAGTAGTAACAAACAAGTCGGTGGTGCTTCCCAATCAAACCACCAAAGACAAACCGATTTTATAAATGTAGGAACCAGGAGATAAGAGCAGACAAAAGAAACTGCTTTCTGTCTCAAACGGTTCAGTCGTGTGATGAGTGTGATGTTGTAGAAACCGATGATGAATTTGAAGTGCGTGATGTTGTTGAATTTGACAATGCTTTGTTGTGTGATGTTAATCGAACCGGAGACAAGCAGATAGGAAACCATAGAGGGTTAAGTCACAGTGGGATGATTTTCGTACACAGTGACAATTATTGCCCATTCTGAAATTGCCCACGAAAGGCCCCATAATTTAGAATCACTGATGGACACTGCCATGCACTCAATGTCTAAATAAAATCAAGCAACACAATGAATCAGCAATTCCTTCTTCACACTAACTTCGCTCATCATTGCCTCACGCGCCGACTGAGTACAACGACGACCACGTAAACAACAGACATCTGTTCAGCCTTGCAGTAGCGGGGCTAGAGGCTGGGGGAGTTAACAAAACGTCGTCAGAAATTTTGGCAACTCAAAATGGATAAAATTTTCTCCGCGGGAATTCAGCCCCCCAGTCTGAAATCCTGGCGCCGCCACTGCAACCTTGCTGCCACTTCGACTGCGCCACGTAGCAACCATAACCCGCAGCGCCCCGTTATTTCCATGATGACGCCAGACATATGGCCGAGACCAATTGTGCACGAGCCACCTTATGGACGACGCCCCGTAAACATCTATTCTGATTACGATCCCATGCCCGATTACAAGAACTGTACAGGCAACGCGAACTATTTGCGTCACGCTGTACTGGTGATCTGACGACGACCTACGTGAACCTACCGAATGTGAACAGCAGAACTGGCGCACAGCGATTCGACCCACTTTGCCAGAGTTACTATCTGTCCCCAACACTGAACCCCTGAAGAAGAAAAATCCGTTGGATTTACGTGACTAGCATGGGGCGGGGGTGTAGTGGGTACGTTCGTTGCCTTGCTGCCGGAGGGTTGCAGGTTCGAATCCACTTCAAGTCGCCGCGTAGTGATCATTGGCAAGTCCTTCATTCGCAATTGCTCAGCACTTCAGTGATGGAGTTGAGAATGAAAATCTGGTATAAAAGCGAGAATCCCATCACTAATTTTGGCTGCTACGAATTGTCCTAACCGAAATGTCCAGTCTGAATTGTCCGATCAGAATTGTCAGGCTCAGAATTTCCCCTCCGAATAGTACACTCTGAATTGTCCACTCCGAATTTTCCAGGTCCAAATCGTCCGAACCAGAATTTTATCGGAAAATGTCCGTCTTCGAGTTGCCTCCTCCGAATAGTGCCTTCCAAATTGTCCGCGTCAGAATTATCCAGCTCCGAAATGTCAGCTCCGAATTGTTTGGCTCCGAATTGTCCTTCTCCGAATTTTCCTGGAACCAATGACCGCTTATGCAATTGCTTCTACACAATGCTTTATCAATAATCAGTTAATATTAACATTGGGGTCCATAATTATGAGGTCTATTAGGTCAAAATAAGCAAATTACTGTCCAAGTTTACCAACCAAGGTTTTCAGCTTTATCCGTAAAACCGAAAAGTCAAATATAGTCAGCCCGCTATAGGCCTACTTGGCACACTCCTGGTAAATTGACCAAATCTAACTGAATGGATTAGTTGAATGAGATTATAAGCTACGCAATAATCTTTAACTAATCTACATAATATGACGTTGCCTCGGTCTCGACTGTTAGATATCCCAAAAATCTGCAAATACAGGTACTATATAAAGTATATATGGCAACACTAGAACAGAGAGTGTGAGATCCGTAATCTGTATCTTCCTTTCTTTCAGATTTTGCAAACGTGTCAAACCGCAGATTTTGCAAACGTGTCAAACAGCAGATCGACGGCTAAACTATGACGATGCTAATAGTCATATTGATATATGTGGCTAACTCCATTGTGACCGGTAGTATTCTTTGATATCATAATAAATTAATAATTATATGTTCATCCGATTGTCGTTGAACAATAGGTTTAATCGAATATGCCAACAATAAATCGCGCCTGTACTGAATATAAAATTAGGTCGAGCTACAAAAAACTCACCAACTCATAATATTTCATCGACGATGTTGTTGCAGATGGCTCCTTCCTCAAGCGCAATAATAAACTGGAATATTTCTATAGCTTCATTCTGCGGCTTAGCTCAGGACACAAGCGAGCGTCATAGCGCTTTTTAAAACATCTTATTGACATCCTATCTTGCCGACAATTAGTTTCTTTAGTTCAACGTTATTGCTAAGTGCAACTGGCTTGGACACAGTTGAAGGAAGACTCCCTCTTGAGGATAGTGTTCGAAAGAAGAATGTTGGAATAGAAATCATCCGGAGGACCAAGAAATATGATGATGGACTGGTTGATGGATGGAGAAAAGGGACGAGGATATAAAGAAATCAAGGAAAGAGCACAGAATGGACGAGATTGAGACGAGACCCAAAAATGTAATAATTATTCATCATTTTCTTGGCGCCGTCACAAAAGCGCGCAGGACAAAAGTGCGCAGACAAATGCGCGCAACAGCAACCACCCAAAAACACCCCCGGCAAAAATGCGCAGACAAAATCGCGCAGACAAAAGCGCGCAAAAAACCTTACACGTATCTACATGTAATGTAAAGGTCCCTAAGAGAATAAAAAGAGCAGGTTCATGACATACGAACCATGACCCTGTGAATTACACGAAAATATTGTCCAAGGACTACTCAAGAAATATGTCAGTCAATCAGTCAGTCAGTCAGTCAGACAGTCAGTCAGCTAGTCAGTCAGTCAGTCCGTCAGTCAGTCAGTCAGTCAGTCAGTCTGTCAGTCAGTCAGTCAGTCAGTCAGTCAGTTACGCCTAATTCTACCCCAATTTTTCATGTTTGCTTGCCAGGGCACTGTTTTAAGAGAAGCTTTTTTTATTTCGCAACTTAGTCTTTGAAGATCTCGAGCGCCGGAAGTTCAAGACGTAGACTTGGCTGCTTTCCGACAATTTCGATTCTAGAGTTTTCAGCTCTTAATAATTTATTCTTATGCTGTGCTTATGTTGCGCGGTGCATATCGCTATTGTTTTCCTGCTTACTTACCTACGTGCCACATCTTTTAGCCTACTATAGCTATATCGTGGTAGTTAATTTTAGCACGGCAGGCTAGTAGTTATGCAAGATTGCCTTAGCAACAGAATCGCAACACTGACTCGAAGTGTAGGTCTGCTTAGGTGTAGCTAAATGGGTGTCCGGACAATTCTGAGTGGATTCTAAGTCAATTCGGAGGCGGACAGTTCGAAGCGGACAATTCAAAGCGGACAATTCGAAGCGGACAATTCGGAGACGGACAATTCGGGGCAGACAATTCGGAGCGGACAATAAGGACCGGACAATTCGGAGACGGACAGTTTTGAGCGGACAATTTGAGACAGACAATCCGGGTCGGACAATTCGGAATGCATATAAAACTCGTGAATTCCTAAGGCGATCAATTTTTTATTTATTCGAGCCTATTATTTCCTGAGTGGCAAAAATTCGTGTGAAATAAAAAAATTATCATCAGAAACATCAAAGGCAGCGTCGATTAAAAAGCAATGTGGCTTTCGAATAATTATGTGGCACCAAACAAACGTTTATTATTATTATTATTATTATTATTGTTATTATTATTATTATAGATTTTTAATATTCCACAAAATCTCGTTGGACAAAAGAACCGCGGAAGGCCACGGAATTAAAGCGCTGGATGGTGACTGATATGCGCTGGAAGAGATAGCAAGTTTCTCTAGAGTCTCCGGAAAGTTGGGAAAGACGTCTTCCTAGATGTTTAATAAAATCAAGACCGTCTTCGTTGATTGGACCCAGGGTCTCGAAGGCCAGCGGCACAAATAAGAGGGTTTTGGCCAGTTCACTGTACTTCGAATTCTTTCTGGTGGCTGCCATCTCAGCCGCCGCTCCAGCTGCAACCGACGTTGAATTAAGGTAGGAAGGAGCCACGGTGTCCGTCACTGTCACATCCCAAACAAGACTGCGACTACCACGCCATGGAATGAGAGTCATCCCATCGGGACGCTTTCCGTCCGTCCTCAACAAACCGGTAGGCTCTTTGATGTTGGGAACGCCTGCACGAGTCAGGCTGCGGCTGAACAGGTCGTTCAGTACGGCGCGTCTGGCAATTCTTCCAGGACCGAGACCACACGACAGACCTTGCGAGATATCTGCTGTAACCATCGCCCCGCAGGGACATGCGTGTGGCTCACAAATGCCCACACCAAGACGGAAGCTTACTGCAAATCTTACAGCTACATCGTCCAGCCTCAATCCACATGACGATATTGGAAGTGCAAACAGCCAGTCGCCACTGTGAGGCGCAGCAACTGCTTTAAGGCGTGCTTGGTGGTAAGCGTCAGTGTGGGTGGTGTCCAGTGAATCTACCACCTTGATGACAAGCGGTCTGTCCCAGTATGACTGTTTGTGGGCTACACTCTCGTCTGGTGGTGCGATGTGGCTCTCGTCGCACCAACGTCGCGTCATCTCTTCCACACATACGTCGATGACAGTGTTATTGAATCCAAGCATGGAGGATTGGAGGTCGCGGGTGCTTGCAATTATTATTATTATTATTATTATTTTTTTTTTTTACATTTATTTATTTTTTATGCCCCGAGGTATTTAGGATCCCTCAGGGACTTAAATATTAATTAAGAACAGAATAAAAACATCTGGAACGGCACCTAATCGTCGTAAAGATCCTTGTTATTATTATTATTATTATTATTATTATTATTATTATTATTATTATTATTATTATTATTATTATTATTATTATTATTATTATTGCCCCGATGTAGACATGATCAGTCGGGGACTTCAACACTCTCGATAAAAGCAGATTTGACTGGAATGGATCCTATTCGTCAAGGTCCCAGTTGGAAGAGGTTCCCCAAAAAGCGACATAGTTCAAGTGCTGAATCTTAAGCGAAAGGCGTTGAAACAGATATGACGTTTCGCGGACGTCAACAGTTGCGGTGCTCATGCTTTGTCCCAACGAAGAAAGGAAAGTCAAGCCCTCGTTGTTGATGGGGCCTAGGGTTTCGAAAGCCAAGGGAATAAACAGGTGAGTTTCTGGCAATAATTGACCGTATTTTGTGTGTTTGAAGGCCGCTGCTCTCTCGGCCGCCGCACCCGCCGCCCGAGAAGTGTCAGAAAGATAAGAAACGGCTCAGGTGTCGGTTATTATTATTATTATTATTATTATTATTATTATTATTATTATTATTATTATTATTATTATTATTATTATTATTATTATTAATATTATTATTATTATTATGATCATTATTAATATTGCATTTGTAGGAAACGCTCAAGACTTTGCCGTACGATTGAACAACGCCTTTGGTAACAGTTCAAATGAAGGACGATTGGAGATATACTATTCAGGAAGATGGGGAACAGTGTGTGATGACTTGTTTACAAATTCCAGCGCAAGAGTGGCATGTAACAGTCTGGGATTTGGGTAAATTCTCATGTTTGTATTGCTATGCGCCATTGTACATATCAAGCGCATTAACGGCGTGATGACAGCGTTTAATAGAGCTCAATTTCAGCAATGCGAAATGTTTACTAATGGTAATTATTATTATTTGCATGTTTTGTCAGAATGTAAAATCAATCTTCATACTTGGTAATTCATTGAAGCTGGATAGTGAGTATGGTGTGAGATACTAAAACAGAACCAAAAATTAATGGAATCCATAAGGCATAGTGTGACACTTAACCTAGCCTATCGTTGACAGTAGCTTACAAGGTATATTTTGCATTCGCGTTTTGGTTCTTTTTCATATTATGCTTTCTTACATAAGACCTAATTCTGTTTTTTTTAAATCAGTTACACGGGTGCTGCAATTGGCAATCGCTATGGGGCTGGAACGGATCCGATATGGCTGGATAACGTCAATTGCATTGGATCCGAAGCTGGAATAGAACAGTGCGTCCATAATGCGTGGGGTGTGAACGACTGTAGTCACAGTGAAGATGTTTCAATTAGCTGTGGTGACACTGGTGAGTCTTGGTAGCAGCAATACAATAAACGGCGCCGTTTCTCACTCCTTTTTGCGCACTTAAGGCAAACGAGTCTCTTTTGCAAAAATTCATTTGCTGATTTTCAAAATAAATTTTGACAATGACATGTTAATGCTCTTATGACTTTGATCATCTTGCCTTAGCAACAGAAACGCAACACTGACTCGAAGTGTAGGTCTGCTTAGGTGTAGCTAATTGGTCTCCGGACAAATCTGAGTCGATTCTAAGTCAATTCGGAGGCGGACAATTCGAAGCGGAGAATTCGGAGACGGACAATTGGGGGCAGACAATTCGGAGCGGACAATTTGGGACGGACAATTCGGGTCGGACAATTCGGAATGCATATAAAACTCGTGAATTCCTAAGAGGCCCTTGCGGCGATCAAATTTTTATTTTTTCGAGCCTATTATTTTCTGAGTGGCAAACAAACATTCGTGTGAAATAATAAAATATTCATCAGAAATATCAAAGGCAGCGTCGATTAAAAAGCAATGTGACGTTCAAATAATTATGTGGCACCAAACAAACGTTCTATGATCTTCGAGACCCTAATTTCAAAAACTTAAATTAAGAAACTTAATGCACTTAATTACCAACTTAGAAGCAGCTCATTTAGGCCTAAATCAATGCAGGTTTCCTACCAACATGGGCCCATTCTTTTTGACTTGTTAGTAAAGTTTTAGATTATTTGTTAAATGGTTCTATTTTACTAGATTACAACTTAAGTTCGTAGGAATTGCTTGGAGAACTTCTTGAGTGAAGTGATCTCTGACTTTTGATGCCTACCAGTCTTGTTTCGGATGATTAGTTATTTAACTTTAAAAAAATATAATCATTCGCTTGATTGTCTTTGATAACGTACAACAGAGATATGACTCCTGATTCAAATTAGATATACCTCCGCTCCTACTTTTCAGACCAGATTTACACCGCTCCTATACTTTAGACCAGCTTAACAATCGTCACTCACAATGTGAGACCAGATTAGGCTAACTTTAATCTATTTATGAGGACAGATTATGTTGATTCATTTTATAAGTATTATGTGAACAGATACCGGTATAACATAATAGGCCTCACGTTGCATTAGAGTTATTGAAGAGCTTGGAGCAACAACAGGGTATGTGATATACTCCGCTCCAACTTTTCACACCAGATTTACACCGCTCCTATACTTTAGACGGGGTTGTCATCGTTCACAGCGTGAGACCAGATTAGGCTAACCCTGATCTATTTATGAGGACAGATTATATCTATTCATTTTATAAGTATTATGTGAACGGATATAACATAATAGACCTCGCGTTGCATAAGAGTAATTGTGGACTGGCTTATTGTTAGAAATCCAAAATATCTTAAAAGCCAAAGCATTATTATAATTATTATTATTATTATTATTATTATTATTATTATTATTGTTGTTGTTATTACTATTATTGCCCGAGGTAAATATGATCCCTCGGGGACATCAACATTCTCGATATATGCAGATTTGTTTTCTTCTTCTTATTGTTGTTGTTGTATTTGTAGTAAACGCTCAAGACTTTGCCGTGCGATTGAGCCACCCTTTTGGTAAAAGTTCAAAGGAAGGACGATTGGAGATATACTATTCAGGAAAATGGGGAACAGTGTGTGATGACTTGTTTACAAATTCCAGCGCAAGAGTGGCATGTAACAGTCTGGGATTTGGGTAAATTCTCATGTTTGTATTGCTATGCGCCATTGTACATATCAGGCGCATTAACGGCGTGATGACAGCGCTTAATAGATATCAATTTCAGCATCCGAAATGTTTACTAATGGTAATTATTATTATTTGCATGTTTTGTCAGAATGTAAAATCAATCTTCGTGCTTGGTAATTCATTGAAGCTGGATAATGAGAATGTTGTGAGATACTAAAACAGAACCAAAAATTAATGGAATCCATAAGGAATTGTGTGGCACTTAGCCTAGCTTATCGTTGCCAGTAGCTTACAAGGTATATTTTGCATTCGCGTTTTTTGGTTCTTTTTCATATTATGCTTTCTTATATACATGTAAGACCTAATTCTGTTTCTTTAAATCAGTTACACGGGTGCTGCAATTGGCAATCGCTATGGGGCTGGAGCGAATCCGATATGGCTGGATAACGTCAATTGCATTGGATCCGAAGCTGGAATAGAACAGTGCGTCCATAATGCGTGGGGTGTGAACGACTGTGGCCACAGTGAAGACGTCTCAATAATTTGCGGTGAGTCTTGGTAACAGCAATACAATAAACGGAGCCGTTTCTCACTCCTTTTTGCCCACTTCAGGCAAACGAGGCGAACAATTCGAAGCGGGCACCAAACAAACGTTCTATGATCTTCGAGTCCCTAATTTCAAAAACTTAAATTAAGAAACTTAATGCACTTAATTACCAACTTACAAGCAGCTCATTTAAATCAATGCAGATTTCTTACCAACATGGGCCCATTCTTTTTTTACTTGTTAGTAAAGTTTTAGCCATCTCAGATCTCTCGTTTTATTTGTCTTTTATTTATGGTTATGGTTAAGGTTATTATTTGTTAAATGGTTGTATTTTACTACAACTTAAGTTCGTAGGAATTGCTTGGAGAACTTCTTGAGTGAAGTGATCTCTGACTTTTGATGCCTACCAGTCTTGTTTCGGATTATTAGTTATTTAACTTTAAAAAAATATAATCATTCGTTTTATTGTCTTCGATAATGTGACAATGGAGATATGACTCCTGATTCAAATTAGATATACCCCCGCTACTACTTTTCAGACCAGATTTACACCGCTCCTATACTTTAGACCATGTTAACAATCGTCACTCACAATGTGAGACCAGATTAGGCTAACCCTAATCTATTTATGAGGACAGATTATGTCGATTCATTTTATAAGTATTATGTGACCAGATAGGCCTATAACTTAATAGGCCTCACGTTGCATAAGAGTAATTGAAGGGCTTGGAACAATAACATGGTATGTGATATACCCCGCTCCAACTTTTCACACCTGATTTACACCGCTCCTATACTTTAGACGGGGTTAACATCACTCACAATGTGAGACCAGATTGCTATTATTACTATTATTATTATTAATATTTCTATTATTATTATTATTATTATTATTATTTTTATTATTATTATTTTTTTTTATATTATTTTTGCCCCGAGGTAAACATAATCCCTCGGGGACTTCAACACTCTCGATAAAAGCAGATTTGTCTGGAATGGACCCTTATCGTCGAGGTCCCAGTTGGAAAATGTTCCCCTAAAAGCGACATAGTTGAAGCGCTGAATCGTTAGCGACAGGCGTTGAAACAGATATGACGTTTCGCGGACGTCCCCAGTTGCGGTGCTCTTGCGTTGTCCCAAAGTAGAAAGTAAATTCAAGCCTCGTTGTTGATGGGGCCTAGGTTTTCGAAAGCCAAGGGAATAAACAGGTGAGTGACTGACAATAATTGACCGTATTTGGTGTGTTTGGAGGCCGCTGCTGTCGCCGCCCGAGAAGTGTCGGGGAGATAAGAAACGGCTGAAATGGCGGATGTAATTATTATTTTCTTCTTCTTCTTCGTCTTCTTCTTATTATTATTATTATTATTATTGTTGTTGTTGTTGTATTTGTAGGTGTAGTAAACGCTCAAGACTTTGCCGTGCGATTAAACAACCCTTTTGGTAATAGTTCAAAGGAAGGACGATTGGAGATATACTACTCAGGAAGATGGGGAACAGTGTGTGATGACTTGTTTACAAATTCCAGCGCAAGAGTGGCATGTAACAGTCTGGGATTTGGGTAAATTCTCATGTTTGTATTGCTATGTGCCATTGTACATATCAAGCGCATTAACGGCGTGATGACAGCGCTTAATAGATTTCAATTTCAGCAATGCGAAATGTTTATTTATGGTAATTATTATTATTTGCATGTTTTGTCAGAAATCAGAATGTAAAATCAATCTTCGTACTTGGTAATTCATTGAAGCTGGATAGTGAGTATGTTGTGAGATACTAAAACAGAACCAAAAATTAATGGAATCCATAAGGAATTGTGTGGCACTTAACCTAGCCTATCGTTGCCAGTAGCTTACAAGGTATATTTTGCATTCGCGTTTTTGGTTCTTTTTCATATTATGCTTTCTTACATAAGACCTAATTCTGTTTCTTTTAAATCAGTTACACGGGTGCTGCAATTGGCAATCGCTATGGGGCTGGAACGGATCCGATATGGCTGGATAACGTCAATTGCATTGGATCCGAAGCTGGAATAGAACAGTGCGTCCATAATGCGTGGGGTGTGAACGACTGTAGTCACAGTGAAGATGTTTCAATTAGCTGTGGTGACACTGGTGAGTCTTGGTAGCAGCAATACAATAAACGGCGCCGTTTCTCACTCCTTTTTGCCCACTTAAGGCAAACGAGTCTCTTTTGCAGAAATCCATTTGCTGATTTTCAAAATAAATTTTGACAATGACATGTTAATGCTCTTATGACTTTGATCATCTTGCCTTAGCAACAGAATCGCAACACTGACTCGAAGTGTAGGTCTGCTTAGGTGTAGCTAAATGGTGTCCGGACAAATCTGAGTCGATTCTAAGTCAATTCGGAGGCGGACAATTCGAAGCGGACAATTCGAAGCGGACAATTCGGAGACGGAAAATTGGGGGCAGACAATTCGGAGCGGACAATTAGGACCAGACAATTCGGAGACGGAGTTTGGAGCGGACAATTTGGGACGGACAATTCGAGTCGGACAATTCGGAATGCATATAAAACTCGTGAATTCCTAAGAGGCCCTTGCGGCGATCAAATTTTTATTTTTTCGAGCCTATTATTTCCTGAGTGGCAAACATTCGTGTGAAATAATAAAATATTCATCAGAAATATCAAAGGCAGCGTCGATTAAAAAGCAATGTGGCGTTCAAATAATTATGTGGCACCAAACAAACTTTCTATGATCTTCGAGACCCTAATTTCAAAAACTTAAATTAAGAAACTTAATGCACTTAATTACCAACTTAGAAGCAGCTCATTTAAATCAATGCAGGTTTCTAACCAACATGGGCCCATTCTTTTTGACTTGTTAGTAAAGTTTTAAAGATAAGATAAGATAAGAATATTCTTTAATATACCAATTGCTATCCGCATTTTGGTGTACATACAAAGTATAATAAACACACGTACATAATTTCTATATCCAATCAATGTCAAAGTGTTTTAGAATAGCATAAAGTCCTAAGTCCAAATCCAATATAAATTTTAAATTTAAAAAAGAAGTTCTTTTAATGACCAAAAATTTATGCTGCACTTTGGTTTATATGGTATTACATTTAAATATGATAAAGCATCCTTGTTATAAATGATTTCCACGTTAGGTTGTCCGCCCTAGGAATGATTCGGTCATGTAGTCTTGGCCTCATGGAATAAGGCCAAGATAACTTAGATTATTTGTTAAATGGTTGTATTTTACTACAACTTAAGTTCGTAGGAATTGCTTGGAGAACTTCTTGAGTGAAGTGATCTCTGACTTTTGATGCCTACCAGTCTTGTTTCGGATTATTAGTTATTTAACTTTCAAAAAAATATAATCATTCGCTTGATTGTCTTCGATAATGTGACAATAGAGATATGACTCCTGATTCAAATTAGATATACCCCCGCTCCTACTTTTCAGACCAGATTTACACCGCTCCTATGCTTTAGAGCAGGTTAACATCACTCACAATGTGAGACCAGATTAGGCTAACCCTAATCTATTTATGAGGACAGATTATGTCGATTCATTTTATAAGTATTATGTGAACAGATGTACCATTATAGTCCTCACGTTGCATAAGAGTAATTGAAGGGCTTGGAGCAATAACATGGTATGTGATATACCCCGCTCCAACTTTTCACACCAGATTTACACCGCTCCTATACTTTAGACGGGGTTAACATCACTCACAATGTGAGACCAGATTAGGCTAACCCTAATCTATTTATGAGGACAGCTTATGTCGATTCATTTTATAAGTATTATGTGAACGGATATAACATAATAGACCTCGCGTTGCATAAGAGTAATTGTGGACTGGCTTATTGTTAGAAATCCAAAATATCCAAAAGTCAAAGCATTATTATTATAATTATTTTTGTTATTATTATTATTATTATTATTATTATTATTTTTATGTTTATTATTATTATTTTTATTATTATTATTATTACGACTACTACTATTACTATTATTATTATTATTTTTGCCCCGAGGTAAACATGATACCTCGGGGACTTCAACGCTCTCGATAAATGCAGATTTGTCTGGAATGGACCCTATTCGTCAAGGTCCCAGTTGGAAAATGTTCCACTAAAAGCGACATAGTTGAAGCGCTGAATCGTTAGCGACAGGCGTTGAAACAGATATGACGTTTCGCGGACGTCCCCAGTTGCGGTGCTCTTGCTTTGTCCCAAAGTAGAAAGTAAATTCAAGCCTCGTTGTTGATGGGGCCTAGAGTTTCGAAAGCCAAGGGAATAAACAGGTGAGTGTCTGACAATAATTGACCGTATTTTGTGTGCTTGGAGGCCGCTGCTCTCAATGGCCGCCGCACCCGCCGCCCGAGAAGTGTCGGGAAGATAAGAAACGGCTGAAGTGCCGGATATAATTATTATTGTTAATATTTTTTCTTATTTTTATTATTATTATTATTATTATTATTATTATTGTTGTTGTATTTGTAGTAAACGCTCAAGACTTTGCCGTGCGATTGAACAACCCCTTTGGTAATAGTTCAGCGGAAGGACGATTGGAGATATACTATTCAGGAAGATGGGGAACAGTGTGTGATGACTTGTTTACAAATTCCAGCGCAAGAGTGGCATGTAACAGTCTGGGATTTGGGTAAATTCTCACGTTTGTATTGCTATGCGCCATTGTACATAGCAAGCGCATTAACGGCGTGATGACAGCGCTTAATAGATTTCAATTTCAGCAATGCGAAATGTTTACTAATGGTAATTATTATTATTTGCATGTTTTGTCAGAATGTAAAATCAATCTTCGTGCTTGGTAATTCATTGAAACTGGATAGTGAGTATGTCGTGAGATACTAAAAGAGAACCAAAATTTAATGGAATCCATAAGGAATTGTGTGGCACTTAGCCTAGCCTATCGTTGCCAGTAGCTTACAAGGTATATTTTGCATTCGCGTTTTTTGGTTCTTTTTCATATTATGCTTTCTTATATACATGTAAGACCTAATTCTGTTTCTTTAAATCAGTTACACGGGTGCTGCAATTGGCAATCGCTATGGGGCTGGAACGGATGCGATATGGCTGGATAACGTCAATTGCATTGGATCCGAAGTTGGAATAGAACAGTGCGTCCATAATGCGTGGGGTGTGAACGACTGTAGTCACAGTGAAGATGTTTCAATTAGCTGTGGTGACACTGGTGAGTCTTGGTAGCAGCAATACAATAAACGGCGCCGTTTCTCACTCCTTTTTGCGCACTTAAGGCAAACGAGTCTCTTTTGCAAAAATTCATTTGCTGATTTTCAAAATAAATTTTGACAATGACATGTTAATGCTCTTATGACTTTGATCATCTTGCCTTAGCAACAGAATCGCAACACTGACTCGAATTGTAGGTCTGCTTAGGTGTAGCTAAATGGTGTCCGGACAAATCTGAGTCGATTCTAAGTCAATTCGGAGGCGGACAATTCGAAGCGGACAATTCCGAGACGGACAATTGGGGCAGACAATTCGAAGCGGACAATTTGGGACGGACAATTCGGGTCGGACAATTCGGAATGCATATAAAACTCGTGAATTCCTAAGAGGCCCTTACGGCGATCAAATTTTTATTTATTCGAGCCTTATATTTCCTGAGTGGCAAACATTCGTGTGAAATAAAAAAATATTCATCAGAAATATCAAAGGCAGCGTCGATTAAAAGGCAATGTGGCGTTCAAATAATTATGCGGCACCAAACAAACGTTCTATGATCTTCGAGACCCTAATTTCAAAAACTTAAATTAAGAAACTTAATGCACTTAATTACCAACTTAGAAGCAGCTCATTTAAATCAATGCAGGTTTCTTACCAACATGGGCCCATTCTTTTTTACTTGTTAGTAAAGTTTTAGATTATTTGTTAAATGGTTGTATTTTACTACAACTTAAGTTCGTAGGAATTGCTTGGAGAACTTCTTGAGTTAAGTGATCTCTGACTTTTGATGCCTACCAGTCTTGTTTCGGATCATTAGTTATTTAACTTTCAAAAAATATAATCATTCGCTTGATTGTCTTCGATAATGTGACAATAGAGATATGACTCCTGATTCAAATTAGACCCCCGCTCCAACTTTTCAGACCCGATTTACACCGCTCCTATACTTTAGACCAGGTTAACATCACTCACAATGAGAGACCAGATTAGGCTAACCCAAATCTATTTATGAGGACAGATTATGTCGATTCATTCTATAAGTATTATGTGAACAGATGTACCATAATAGGCCTCACGTTGCATAAGAGTAATTGAAGGGCTTGGAGCAATAACATGGTATGTGATATACCCCGCTCCAACTTTTCACACCAGGTTTACACCGCTCCTATACTTTAGACGGGGTTAACATCACTCACAATGTGAGACCAGATTAGGCTAACCCTAATCTATTTATGAGGACAGATTATGTCGATTCATTTTATAAGTATTATGTGAACGGATATAACATAATAGACCTCGCGTTGCATAAGAGTAATTGTGGACTGGCTTATTGTTAGAAATCCAAAATATCCAAAATCAAAGCATTATTATTATTATTATTATTATTATTATTATTATTATTATTATTATTTTTATTATTATTATTATTCCTTTTAATATCTTCAAACAACATCAGTATAACAGGAAGTACAAAAAACTAGGGAAGCAGTGGCTACATCTCCTCTAGAACCCCGGTCAGCTAAAGTGCCTCGAAAGGCCACCGAGTTGTAACGCTGAACGGTTATAGAGAGCCGTTGCAGCAAAAAACAAGTCTCTCTCAGTTCGCCAGAAGACAAAGATAGGATGCGACCTAAATCTGACAAGAAGTTTAGGCCATCAGCGCAAATTGGACCTAAGGTCTCAAGGGCTAGTGGAACAAAGAAATGTGTGTTTGTAAGATCGACATATTTGTTATTTTTCCTTTCCGCTGCTATCTCTGCTGCCGCACCCGCCGTCGTTGCCGTAGCCTGGATATATGAAGGTGCAAGAGTGTCAATTACAGTTGCATCCCACACAAGATGGCGACCCGCACGCCATGGAATCATGGTCAGACCGTCAGGTCTTCTGCCATCCGTGCGTAGTAACCCTGGTGGCTCTTTTATGGATGGGATTCCTGCTTTTGAAAGGGAGCGGTGAATGATGTCGTTGATGGTGCTATGCCGAGCAATTCGACCGAAGCCGAGAGAGCAGGACAAGCCGTGGTTGCCTCTGGCGTCAATTTGGGCTCCGCAGGCGCAAGTGTGAGGTTCGCATATTACGACTCCAAGTCGCAAACCGACGGCCACTCGAACGTCCTCGTTTTCCAGTCGTAGTCCGCATGCTGTTGTCGGTAAAGCATGGAGCCAGTCGCTAGCGTGGGGCGATGATACAGCCTTCAAACGCGCGATGTTATATGCATCTGTTGTGTTTTCAAGCAGTGTCTTCGCAGTTTTTTCCAGCAGAGGTTTGTCCCATGATGCTTGCTGATTTCTTGGCATGATTCCTGCCTCATCGAAATCCAACTTGGAGCGCCACTCGGACGACATGGCTTGAAAGTGTATGTCCGGTTCGAGATTGAGAGAGCTAAGAATGAGAGTCTGGAGAGGGAGAGTGCTTGCAGCTGAAGACAGAAAGGCTGGAAGCGCCAGCGAAGACGCTCTCCGTACACCCAGACCACCCATCTTTATTGGCAAAGAGGCTTGTGTCCACTGAATGTCGTTCAGGGAAATGTTCAGGATTCTTTCTAATCCGTTTCGTAATGTTGTGTCATAAGTCTCCAACTCTGGGTGTTTGTCGCTCGGATGGCATCGGAGGGTGTAAATCATTTTAGGCGCACCCAGCGAACTTCTCAAAATCAGGAGCGCGTCCTGCCTGGCTATGAGCGTTAATTTGTTCAGGCTCTCCTCCAGTTCTTTGGTTCTGCTTTCTAGACATTGCTGCAGCGCTTTCCCCGATGAGAGTGGGGCGCCGAGTAGCTGGGCTTCTTCCACGTCAATTAGTTTGAACTCTCTCAACGAGTCGTATCCTGTGTCGTTGTTGTTACGTGCTATTACCTCACATTTTGAGCGATTAAGTGTAAGGCCCATTGTGGAGCACATTCTCTCGATGAAATCAACATCGGCTGCCACCGTTTCCGCCTTTCCGCCTAGGGTGAGATCGTCGAGGTATCCGAATGACAGGGGTGAGACCAACTGAAGAAGAATAGGTTGTAGAGGTAGGCAGAAAAGCAAGGGTCCCAGCGGATCGCCGGATATAATTATTATTGTCATTGTTATTAATAATAATAATATTATTATTATTATTATTATTATTATTATTATTATTATTATTATTTTTGCCCCTAGGTAAACATGATCCCTCGGGGACTTCAACACTCTCGATAAATGCAGATTTGTCTGAAATGGACCCTATTCGTCAAGGTCCCAGTTGGAAAATGTTCACCTAAAAGCGACATAGTTGAAGCGCTGAATCTTTAGCGACAGGCGTTGAAACAGATATGACGTTTCGCGGACGTCCCTAGTTGCGGTGCTCTTTCTTTGTCCCAAAGTAGAAAGTAAATTCAAGCCTCGTTGTTGATGTGGCCTAGGGTTTCGAAAGCCAAGGGAATAAACAGGTGAGTGTCTGACAATAATTGACCGTGTTTTGTGTGTTTGGAGGCCGCTGCTCTCTCGGCCGCCGCACCCGCCGCCCGAGAAGTGTCGGGGAGATAAGAAACGGCTGAAGTGCCGGATATAATTATTATTGTCATTATTTTTTCTTCTTCTTCTTCTTATTATTATTATTATTGTTGTTGTATTTGCAGTAAACGCTCAAGACTTTGCCGTGCGATTGAACAACCCCTTTGGTAATAGTTCCAAGGAAGGACGATTGGAGATATACTATTCAGGAAGATGGGGAACAGTGTGTGATGACTTGTTTACAAATTCCAGCGCAAGAGTGGCATGCAACAGTCTGGGATTTGGGTAAATTCTCACGTTTGTATTGCTATGCGCCATTGTACATAGCAAGCGCATTAACGGCGTGATGACAGCGCTTAATAGATTTCAATTTCAGCAATGCGAAATGTTTACTAATGGTAATTATTATTATTTGCATGTTTTGTCAGAATGTAAAATCAATCTTCGTGCTTGGTAATTCATTGAAACTGGATAGTGAGTATGTCGTGAGATACTAAAAGAGAACCAAAATTTAATGGAATCCATAAGGAATTGTGTGGCACTTAGCCTAGCCTATCGTTGCCAGTAGCTTACAAGGTATATTTTGCATTCGCGTTTTTTGGTTCTTTTTCATATTATGCTTTCTTATATACATGTAAGACCTAATTCTGTTTCTTTAAATCAGTTACACGGGTGCTGCAATTGGCAATCGCTATGGGGCTGGAACGGATGCGATATGGCTGGATAACGTCAATTGCATTGGATCCGAAGTTGGAATAGAACAGTGCGTCCATAATGCGTGGGGTGTGAACGACTGTAGTCACAGTGAAGATGTTTCAATTAGTTGTGGTGACACTGGTGAGTCTTGGTAGCAGCAATACAATAAACGGCGCCGTTTCTCACTCCTTTTTGCGCACTTAAGGCAAACAAGTCTCTTTTGCAAAAATCCATTTGCTGATTTTCAAAATAAATTTTGACAATGACATGTTAATGCTCTTATGACTTTGATCATCTTGCCCTAGCAACAGAATCGCAACACTGACTCGAAGTGTAGGTCTGCTTAGGTGTAGCTAAATGGTGTCCGGACAAATCTGAGTCGATTCTAAGTCAATTCGGAGGCGGACAATTCGAAGCGGACAATTCGAAACGGACAATTCCGAGACGGACAATTGGGGCAGACAATTCGAAGCGGACAATTTGGGACGGACAATTCGGGTCGGACAATTCGGAATGCATATAAAACTCGTGAATTCCTAAGAGGCCCTTGCGGCGATCAAATTTTTATTTATTCGAGCCTATTATTTCCTGAGTGGCAAACATTCGTGTGAAATAAAAAAAAATATTCATCAGAAATATCAAAGGCAGCGTCGGTTAAAAAGCAATGTGGCGTTCAAATAATTATGTGGCACCAAACAAACGTTCTATGATCTTCGAGACCCTAGTTTCAAAAACTTAAATTAAGAAACTTAATGCACTTAATTACCAACTTAGAAGCAGCTCATTTAAATCAATGCAGGTTTCTTACCAACATGGGCCCATTCTTTTTTACTTGTTAGTAAAGTTTTAGATTATTTGTTAAATGGTTGTATTTTACTACAACTTAAGTTCGTAGGAATTGCTTGGAGAACTTCTTGAGTTAAGCGATCTCTGACTTTTGATGCCTACCAGTCTTGTTTCGGATTATTAGTTATTTAACTTTCAAAAAATATAATCATTCGCTTGATTGTCTTCGATAATGTGACAATAGAGATATGACTCCTGATTCAAATTAGACCTACGCTCCTACTTTTCAGACCAGATTTACACCGCTCCTATACTTTAGACCAGGTTAACATTACTCACAATGAGAGACCAGATTAGGCTAACCCTAATCTATTTATGAGGACAGATTATGTCGATTCATTTTATAAGTATTATGTGAACGGATATAACATAATAGACCTCGCGTTGCATAAGAGTAATTGTGGACTGGCTTATTGTTAGAAATCCAAAATATCCAAAAGTCAAAGCATTATTATTATTATTATTATTATTATTATTATTATTATTATTATTATTATTATTATTATTATTATTATTATTATTATCATTATTGTTATTATTATTATTATTATTATCATCATTATTATTATGATTATCATTATTATTATTATTATTATTATTATTATTATTATTATTATTATTGTTATTATTATTATTATTATTATTATTATTATTATTATTATTATTATTATTATTATTGTTTTTAAATTTTTTTGCCCCAAAGTATGCAGAATCCCTCAGGAACTTCACTACCGCCTAATATAAAATCACAGTCTGGAACGGCCCTATTCATATTGCGTGTTCTGATCGACGAAAGTGCTCTTGAAGGCAAATTCGTTGAAGCGTAGTATCATCAGCGAGATTCGCTGGAGCAAAAATGTTATTTCTCGTGGCTCCCCCGATATAATGCTTAGCTTTTGTCCCAGGTCCGAAAGGAATTTCAATCCTTCGTTATTGATCTGACCCAGGGTTTCGAAAACCAAAGGGACAAAAAATTATTATTATTATTATGGAGATCGAGTCACAAAGGCAATTATGACAACGCATGCAAATAAAACCTAAAGAATCAGGAATGAACAGTTAATAAGATGGCAGTGGCTGCTTTTCGAATGTGTCCCTGCAGGCAACAGCGTTGAATCGTTGGATGCAGACAGAAAACCGTTGGAATAGGTAAGCTGTCTCTTTAGGGCAGGGGTGTCAAAGAGCTGGCCCGCGGGCCATTTCTGGCCCGCCGACGATATTTTTCTGGCCCGCGGAGCCTTCCCTGAAGATAACAAAATTAGAGGATAAAAGTTCAAATTTTTATACTTTACAGTCAGCGCCAAATACATGGAGGTTTTTTCTTACTGACGTCACTTTTGCTCAGACGCACAGCTCTGTGTAGACTGTGCACCTATGGTTTCCGGTTGGTTGTCTCTAAAGGATTCTCTGTCTTAAAGCCTATGTTACTTGTGAACATTTTGTGGTCATGATTTCACTTTCAACGATAGATGGCGCCCCACTTAAAATTCCGTTTCTAACGCTAAGAGCCATGCTTTGAATCTCCAAAGACATTATTTTATTTTGCTAGCAATCATTCGTCAATCTGCTTTCATAGATGTAATTAATTGAATGCCTTTGTTCTGTAAACAAGATGTGAAATTTTCCAGAACTCCGATTATCGCCCGAAAACTTGTACAAAGCCATTGAGATGTATTCAAACGGGCGAGCGGTGGTGAAGATCTCACCCTCAGGGTCGAGGCCATGAGACAACCGCTATATAAAAATCCGATTACATTTACACTGGCCCGCCACTTGTTGGAAGATGCTCACACTGGCCCGCCACCAAAAAAGGTTTGACACCCCTGCTTTAGGGTCTCCGGTGATTCGTGTCAGCAGGCGCCCCAAATCTTTAAGTAGCTTCATTCCCTCAATGTTGATGGGCCCCATGGTCTCGAAGGCCAGCGGAACAAAGAGATAAGTGGCAGTAAGATGGTTGTATTTGTCGACCTTCCTCGTAGCCGCCACTTCCGCTGCCGCACCTGCAGACAAGGATGTCGCAGGGATGTAAGAAGGAGCTACAGTGTCAATCACCGTGGCGTCCCATACGAGGTTTCGGCCTTTATACCAAGGAATCAGCGTAAGACCATCCGGACGTCTGCCATCAGATCTAGAGAGACCGGGTGGTTCCTTGATATTTGGGAATCCCGCTCGTGTGAGACTCCGGCTGAATAGATCGTTTAATGTGGCGTGTCTTGCGATCCGTCCCGGTCCAAGGCCACAGGAAAGACCATGAGCTCCATTTGCTGTCACTCGAGCTCCGCATGGGCAAGCATGAGGCTCGCAAATGCATGTTCCCAGGCGGAGTCCTACCGCAATCCTGACCGCCTCGTCGTCTAATCGTAAACCACATGAGGTCACGGGGAGGGCGAAAAGCCAGTCACCCGCGTGAGGCGCTGCGACAGCCATAAATCGCGCTTTATGGTATGGGTCGGAAAGTGCAATGCTCAGCTCGGCAATCATATTCTGCATTAGAGGTTTGTCCCAACTTGATTGTTTATGAGCCACACTACTCTCTGGTAGCCCAGATTGGCTCTCAGTACACCATAGATTATTATTATTATTATTATTATTATTATTATTATTATTATTATTATTATTATTATTATTATTATTATTTTTGCCCCGAGGTAAACATGATCCCTCGGGGACTTCAACACTCTCGATAA
Organism: Lumbricus terrestris; assembly: GCA_949752735.1. NCBI lineage: Eukaryota > Metazoa > Annelida > Clitellata > Crassiclitellata > Lumbricidae > Lumbricus > Lumbricus terrestris. The sequence goes on from OX457042.1 coordinate 45,240,156, forward strand.
ATGCAGATTTGTCTGGAATGGACCCTATTCGTCAAGGTCCCAGTTGGAAAATGTTCACCTAAAAGCGACATAGTTGACGCGCTGAATCGTTAGCGACAGGCGTTGAAACAGATATGACGTTTCGCGGACGTCCCCAGTAGGTGCGGTGCTCATGCTTTGTGCCAAGGCAGAAAGGAAAGTCAAGTCCTCGTGGTTGATGGGTCCTAGGGTTTCGAAAGCCAAGGGAATAAACAGGTGAGTTTCTGACAATTGACCGTACTTTGTGTGTTTGGAGTCCGCTGCTCTCTCGGCCGCAGCACCCGCCGCCCGAGAAGTGTCGGGGAGATAAGAAACGGCTGAGATGTCGGTTATTATAATTATTATTATTATTATTATTATTATTATTATTATTATTATTATTATTATTATTATTATTATTATTATTATTATTATTATTGTTGCATTTGTAGGAAACGCTCAAGACTTTGCCGTGCGATTGAACAACCCCTTTGGTAATAGTTCAATGGAAGGACGATTGGAGATATACTATTCAGGAAGATGGGGAACAGTGTGTGATGACTTGTTTACAAATTCCAGTGCAAGAGTGGCATGTAACAGTCTGGGATTTGGGTAAATTCTCATGTTTGTATTGCTATGCGCCATTACTATTTGTTATAGCACAATGAGAACATATTATCGGCTTGATGACGGTGATTAATTTATTCCAGCAATGCGAAGTTTTTTACAGATAGTAATTATCATTATTTACATTTCTTGTGAGAATGTAAAATTAATCTTCGTAGGCCTACTGGGCTGGGTATGTTGTGAGCTATTAAAACAGAACCAAACTGGAATCGATAAAGCAATAGCCTGTGGGCTAATAATTACCTTAAAGCACCATCAATTAAATAACTCTTTTGAAGGATACTTGCGATGTACGACTTTGTAGTATGATTAGTACAAAGAATATACACTATGAGATAAAGCATTATATTTTAGAAATTCAAGCGGACGTCATGGAAAGTTGCTGTTAAATCATTAGTTTTTGACACTGCACTTTTGCATGTAATTCCATGTGGCACTTATCGTTGCCTGTAGCTTATATTGTGTATTTGCATTCGCGTTTTGTTATTATTTTTCGCATGCTTTTCATATAGCCTACTTCTGTTTCTTTAACCAGTTACATGGGTGCTGTTATTGATAATCGATACGGGGCTGGAACAGATCCGATATGGCTGGATAACGTCAATTGCACCGGAGCCGAAACTGGTATAGAACAGTGCGTCCATAATGCGTGGGGCGTGAACGACTGTAGCCACAGTGAAGATGTTTCAATTAGTTGTGGTGAGTCATTGCAATAGCAATACAATAAACGGCGCCGTTTCTAGCTCAATTTTTGCGCACTTAAAACAAACGAATATTTGGACGAGTCTCTTTTGTTGGAATCCATTTACTGATTTTCAAAATAAACGTTGACAACGACATTCATTCATTCGGACAACGACAAAGACGACGAAAACGAAGACGCAGAATTCGTGAAATAATCTGTGTAGCCATAAGCAGAACCCGATCTAATCGTCCCAAGACCCACTGCGAGAATCGAACAACAATGGGTCATTCGACTAGTAACTCAAGAGAAATTGCAGCGTCATGAGAAACAGAGCAACCACTCAGAGTTAGCTCAATTGATAGTAACAGCTTCGAGAAATTAAGTTCACGGCCAGGGAGTGTTACCCAGATCACGGATCGCGAGTAAAATAACCTCAGGAAACATTACAGCAAAACTGGAACACATCAATGCCCACAAGTTGCCGACGGCCATTCAGACAAAATTTAATAAAAGTTGGTACAACCCGGAACATACAATAGCGATCGCATCTGCATAGATTCGTGCTTTTTCATTCTAATGCAACTACCAAAGACAAAAAACGCCAAAACCTGCACAGTAATTGCAGAATCTAGCTATAATGTACATTACCCAACCTTTCTACATTGTCTAATTATATCGATATTTGTGTTTATGCAGACTGTACCTCCATGTATTTCTCTCAACTGACGGGAAAGATTTCATCACCCAATTTTCCGTTGCAATACGCCAATAACCTGAATTGTTACAATTATATCACAGTTCAGCCTAGACAAAAAGTCATCATCACGTTTCTGGCATTCAACACCGAGGCCTGCTGTGATTCGGTAACGGTGCGTATAGGGGCCTACGCCTTATTACAGTTTTGAATGCATAACATCTGGCTGGTCTAGATGCTGAAGGATTTTCTTTCGATCACAACCAAATTAATTTTGGGCTGGACGATTGAAAGTAGAAACAATCCCTAAGCACGCGAGTTTTAATGTGTTCTTGAAGTGGTGGCTGACTACTTCTTTTGACACCATTAGCTATATGAACTCAGACATGAGTGTCTTGCTACTCAGGCGCTAATCGATGCCTCACTTGTAATACTTGTTAAGCTGCGACCCACTGTTCTCGCTGATTGAGCCCATGATTACATACTCTAAGACAATATTTCACCAACCTTACGAAATCTGTTTTGGTTATTATAAACTTGGGAATAATATTTCAGCTGGCCATTCAAGACATTATGAGTCATTATTATCGGAATTTTCCCTGACGTCGAGGCGCCATGTGAACGTTGACTGCTTTTTTCCGCTCGAGGGTATTGTAGCCCTCTGAAACTCTCTGAAGAGATGTAGACTATTATTTTCATATTATTATTATTATTATTATTATTATTATTATTATTATTATTATTATTATTATTATTATTATTATTATTATTATCATCATCATCATCATCATCTTCATCTTCATCATCATTACTATTATTATTATTATTATTATTATTATTATTATTATTATTATTATTATTATTATTATTATTATTATTATTATTATTATGAACCGACCTGAATTTGTCAAAAATTCTAAGGTTGAATTTCATGATTTCTGATTTCGTCTTCAAGCAAATTGTCTTTCAATTCTGTTGCCGCGGCGCACAGAAACAAAGGCGTTATATCAGTGTTGCGTATTTCAGTTGGTTGCTAGACTCGATCTGGACTTAATTGAAAGCCTCTTCAAAGGTTTTTTCATGTGCAGAGTCGTGGTTCCTACTTGATGACGTTTGCTATCCGTGCTTCATTGCAGATTACGTGTGCATCTGGAAGAAACTACACATCACCAAAATATTCTGGCACACAGATTCCTGCAGCTGTGACGATATCCGCGTGCAGCCAAGTCAATGTGTCATTTTACACAGATGGTTCCGTTACAAACACGGGTTTCAGTCTTACCTACAATATCACTTCAGGTAAATTGCAAAACGAGGTCAAGGTATATATTGGCAAATTATTATTTTATTTGTCAATGTCTGAACTTGCAATTGAATAGATCTGAATGAGAAAGTTTGGATCACAATATACCGAAACCTAGGAAGAGCCCCTATTTTTGAAATTATGCAAGCACCGTCCACAAGAAACATTAAGTTTGATATTCTATTTCCCAATCTTCCTATGTGAAATATTCTATTTTGAAGTTGCCCGAATTTTAGCAGGGCTCCCATCTCGTTTCGCCGCAAGACCGAATTGAGCAATAGGGCTGCCAACTTTTGGTTCTGCCATTCCGGGACACTCGCAGTCATTCAATATGTCACTGACAATTCACGCTGTCCACATTACTGTGTAGTGTGTAGGCCTATAATTATATGCATTATGTAGGCCCTAACGAATGTTGCCTCAGCCAAAAAAAGATTCCTCATGGCTGAAATCAGAGGTTGATAATTGCAATCTAATCATCCAAAGATTGTGGCCATTATTTAAAAAAATCCAGTTTCAAGAATAAATTGTTTATTAAACCCCATAGAGCAGCGTGCAGGGTAACGAGACTTAAACCTATGGCCCAGCACGAGCGATGTTCATAGGATACAAATAGACCCATTAGCCGAAATGCATGCAGATTTGCAGATGCCAGTTATTATCTCTGCTACGTCAGGGCAGAACTTCCCTTTAACTCTTAACGCTGCTGAGTTGATGTCATTAATTTTAAGGCAATTCCGGATCACATCGCGAGACGTCGTAGAACTTAGCACATTTTATATGCCACGTCAAACATTATTTTCGTCAGGAGTTCCGAGGTCGGTGCTAGGCAATGTCAGATAGATCACAGATTGTTCGCAATGCTGCACTCTTTCACAAAAGCGTTGGAAGCGGGAAATGACAGTTCGTAAGACACATTATTGCCAAGTCAGTGGGTTTTATAGGCATAAGGTGAAGTCTTAAACTAGCTCTGCCCAACATCCAATGTCGAGTCAGCAGCGTCAGGTCTGATAGTGCGAAGGAAGTAAAATTCAACAAGCAACCTGTGGAGTTTAATGTGCAAAAATAAGAATAAAATTTGTTTAAATGAATTCTCTTCAAATTCCGGGACAATTTGAGATCAATCCGGGACACGGGACGCAAAGGGCCGATTCCGGGACTGTCCCGGCGAATCCGGGACGGTTGGCAGCCCTATTGAGCAACCAAGGGTTTATTCAACGATATCCAAAGCGCTATGCAGGTTACTTATGTTATGCATATGCACTTCTTTGACATACGCTTGAGGGCATAAAATGTATGCCCTCAAGCGTATGTCAAAGAAGTGCTAGTGTCATTTAATGACAACGGTTATGAAAATCTGTGTCGCTATCAAGTTCACAGGAGAGTTAAGATGACTGATCCAGACGGTTTTCCTAACTCCTGCTACGGTGAATTCAGCGCTAGGCAATCGGAAAGACATTCTGAAGTTCTCAGAGCTGCTCGAGTGCTCGTATAAAGTCCACGAGCAGGATCACTTTGTCGACGTTTGAGCTGGTCCCTGTTGCTTCATTGGCCAAGGTTGAATGCCTCTATGTGATGGTTCCGTTCATCTTCCACAATATCCTTCCACACAGGTCCCATCCTAGAATTTATGAACTGGTAATCACGTGTCTGATGTAGGCTTACATGCTAGGTCTACAGGGTGGGCCATAAAAAGTTACCCCTACGCTTTTATGCCAACATCCTGGCCAAAAGAAAGAATTTCATAATGAAATTGTGCATACTTAAAGACAATAATATACATACAATAGCCAAATTTCACCAAAATATTTCAAACAGAACAAAAGTTATATCACTTTTAGTGAGACCACCCACTGTTTTTTGACGATCCCTCAACAGCTAACCTGGGGTCCATGCGGACCCCAAGCATGTTCATCAAATGTTTTTTCATATTTGTGAAGTGGCCGCAACCCCGATATTTTATGTAATTGTTTGCATTTATGTTAGGGTGCTGTTCCTGAAAAAAGTTTTTAAAAAGCACGGTGCAATATTTTTAAAGAATTTTTTTCCAAAAATTACGTGTGATTTTCATATGTTTTTTTTCGTATTTCAATACCAAAAATGTAAAAACAGAATGACAGACAGACGGATAGAAAGACAGACAGACATAGAGACATACGTATACAGACAGACAGACAGAAACCGACAGAGACAGACAGAGACACAGAGAGAGCCAGAGACATAGAGACAGATAGAGCCAGACAGACATGGGGACAGAAGACTGACAGACATACAGACAGATAGACAGGCAGGCAGAGAGGCAGACGACGGACAGACAAACAGAGAGACAGACAAGCAGCCAGAAGACTGACAGACGGACGAACGGACAGGCAGACAAGCATACAGACAGGCAGGCAGAGATGCAGAGAAACGGGTAGACAGACAGACAGACAGTTAGACAAACAGAATATGGACAGACAGGCAGGCAGGCAGGCAGGCAGGCAGACAGACAGATGGATGGGCGGACAGGCAGACAAGCAGACAGACCGACGGACAGTCAGACAGGGTCAGATAGACAGACCCTAACCCTTACTCTGACCCTAACCCAAAATGTTCACTACGACAAAAGTATGTAGACTTACATAAACTTTAACATGGAAATATTTCATTTTTCCATGTAAAAAAGCGGATTTTCAGGGGGGCTTAGACCCTAGCCCCCTCTGGCGTCCCTACTGCTTGCAGACATTTGCATATTTTGTAATAGGGCATGGAATCCACCTCAAGCCGCCTGGTATGGACCTTGGGTAAGTCCTTCACTCGCAATTGTTCAGATCCTCAGCGTGAAACTCCAATTCAGTGCCCGCGCTGTAGTTGGGAGCGCTTCTGGGTAGATTTCTTGAAGGGACGGTATAACAAGTACACATACATGACCAATTTACCAATAGAAATAGTGGGGAATTGATTTTCATCGTCGATATCGTGTTTACAAATTCAAATATTAAAAAAACCAATGGGGTGCAGCTGGACCCCAGGTTAGCTGTAACGTAAGTTTTTACACGTTAGCTGTTGAGGGTTATAACGATAATTCAGAAAAGGTAAAAAACACGACTTTATTAAGTCACATGTTGTAGCTCACTGTAGAATGTTTTTATTATAAACGCTTTTCAGTAACTTTTTGCAGAGTGTACCGATAGCTATTTTTCTGGATCAACTGGGCAAATATCATCTCCGAATTATCCGATGGTGTACAGCAGTAACTATGATTGTTCTAGTTATATCACAGTCCCATCTGGACAAACAGTCGTCATCACGTTTTTGGCATTCAATACAGAGCAAGGTTTTGATTGGGTAGTGGTACGTATGAGATTTCCGTATTTGAGAGTGTGGAACATGACGAATACTATCTGGCTAGCACAGTCAAGTTTAATTATAGTGAATCTAAACAGACACTGTCTTTTGCTTCGCTCATTACAGCAGGTATGAATTTCTCATTTAAAAGAAGGCAGTGCTAGGTAGATTACGATTATCTGGCTTAATGGTGATTATTCCATATGGACGGGCCAGCTTATCGAATTGGAAACGGGTGTTGGTCCAGGCATGCAGAACTCTTCCAGGTAGGTTTCTATGTAGTCTAGTATGGCAAGAATGAACTTCTGACATACATGTAATTGTGAAAGTGACCTAGAAAAGCGGTAGGATGTTGGATCGCGAATGATGATGCAGCCTACAGAATACAGATGCAGCCTGCAATGGAGGTCCATATAATTTGGAGCTTGGGGCCGTCCATAAAGTACGTCACGCTCCAGGGGGGGAGGGGGTGTAAGAAAGTGTGACAGAGTGTGACAGGGGGAGGGGGAGGGTCAGGCCATGTGTGACGTCACACATTTATTTTTTAAATTCTTTATTATTTTTTTGTTTTTAGTACCTAAAATCCGACCCGGCCCGGCCAGGCGTGTCTAAAACCCGGCCTGGCGGGGTAAAAGTTGATTTCCCGTCACTATCAAAGCGTTTAGGGACACACGTCACTATCAGAGGGATTAGGGATAGTATCCTAGGGTTGAGAGGGTTAGGTAAATGGTTATGTTTAAAAAAAATTTGTTCGGAAGTGTGACGTACTTTAGGGGGGGTCCGAGATTTGTGACAGTTTGTGACAGGGGGGAGGGGGGTCAAAAATGGTCAAAAATAGCGTGACGTACTTTATGGACGGCCCCTTGCCAATTTGCAGAATTATTAAAATCCTAATTCACAACAAGTTTTAATGCAATTCGGAAAGTTCTCGTCTGGAATACAGATAATCTGCCTATGAAAATTACTTCGCACCTTTGTTCCCCTCCCAGAGGGGAACTAGACTAAACACTGCACACTGTTAGGTCAACGTCACTGTTAGTTGCCATATTGCTGATCAAAGACGTGATCATAATAGTAATCTCCAAATTTCTAAAGCGCTACTCGAAAGCCAAGCGCGGGGCACCAGCTTATCCACGAGCGCTGCGTTGAGTCAAACGGGTTTTCCGTAAGACTAGTCCATGGCAGCCCAGGTCGAGTTAAGACCAACGTTGTTTGATTCCTTGCAAAAATCGACAAGAGAACAAACCGATTGGATTCCATTCTTCAAACGTCACTAACATTTTGCAGGAGACGTTTGCGGCTGTCTGCATTATATTGTAGATTAACTGTGGATCTGGAAGCAACTACACGTCGCCAGTGTATACTGGCTCACAGATTCCTCCAACTTTGGCGGTACCCAACTGTAACCTTGTTCGTGTGCACTTTCACACAGATGGTTCCCTTACAAGTTCGGGTTTTAATCTTTCATACCGCATCACTGGAGGTAAATTATAACCGAAATCAAGATATGAAATGATTATAATTATTACTGACCTTTTTATATAGCGCACCTTCAAGGCAACTACTCAGAAGCGCTCCTAGTCCAACAACGGCTAAATAAGGCAGTTTTTAAGTGAGAAATAAACATAGTGGTGTGACCTCTAGGCGCCGGGTGGAGAGCAACAGGGAGCCCATTCCAGGTTCTAGGGCCAGCCACTGAGAAAGAGCGACGCTGCATTATAGCAGTTCAAGAACGAGGGGTCAATAGTTCAGCTTGATCGGCTGATCGGAGTTCAGATCACCGCTGGGCACCTGAGATTGGACAGCAGAGCTCCTGTAGGTACATGGGAGTAAGACCCTCCATGCAGCGCCAGACTAGTGCAGTTACCCTATAAGTGATCCGCTGTGTAATTGGAAGCCAGTGGAGGACATTCCGCATGTACACCTTGACTTTATCGAATTTAGGAATGCGACCAATAAGACGTGCAGCTGTGCACAGAACCCGGCCAAGACACCCAATCCGGACCGCTGGGAGCCCGACATAGAGGGCACTACAATAGTCGAAAGACCACAAAGGTATGGACAAGAGCGGCAGCCGCAGTAGGGGTCAGAGATCGAGATACCACCCTAAGCTGACATAGTTGGTAGTAGCAATCACGACAAAGTAATATTCTGTGTTTCGAGAACGTCAGCTCCCGGTCCAATGTAAAACCAAGGTCCCGAACAGTAGGGGCAAATGTGATCACAGGAAACTCAAGAGTTAAAGATTCGAAGTTAAGTTTTGCAAGTCGTTGGCGAGTGCCGAGCCATATGTTTTGGGTCTTGTTTTGGTTTAGTCGTAAGCGGTTGGACGACATCCAATTCTGGTATTTAATATTGCTTTTCTAATTATCAGCGTACCAAGCAATAGCTATTATAGGTGTCTGACGAAATTAACTAAAAAAACTCGATGAAAAAACAGGAAGAGCAGTAGGGCACAAGATAATTAGGTCTACATGCTTTTCTAGGCTATTGACCCATATAGGTCGGGAAAAGTAGGTCATCTCAAAATTCTTAAATTTTCCAAAAGGTATAGACCTATGCATTGGCTCATATAGGTGAAAAAGTTTGGGCCACTCTAAAATTCTTCAATATTCCAAAAAGGCGTGTAATGTATGTAGTTGTGTAGGCCAACGTATTCTCACATGAGTGAAAAAATATATACCACTTTAAAATTCTTCGAATTTTTTTTGTGGGTATAATATGATGCAAGCAGAAGAGCTCAAGGTAGAAAAATGTAGGGCACTTTCAAATTTGGTGGACAAATATTTTCAGTCATAGATGTGCTTTGAGAAGCAAGAACAGATATGCATGAAAGGACTTAGCGATGTTTTCAAACCTTAGCATTCATTCATTCATTCTTTGCACATTAATGCTAGGCGTCACACACTTTTTTTGAGGCACGAATTTCACAGACGTATGCATACTTAGAGAAGCGAAAACAGAAATGTGTGTAAGGCGAATGTGGGACTTAGCGATATTTTCAATCCACAGCAATCAAATACTTTAATATTTGGTCAATAATGCTAGGTGTCACACAACTTTAACATTTGGGACACCAAATTTATAGATATAGGAACACGTTTGAGACGCACAAACAGTGACGAGTGAGAGGCTAATATGACACTTAGGAAAATTTTCAATCCTTCGCACTCAAATTCTTCATTCGTTGGCCAAATCATTAGGTTCCGCATGTCTTTAAAATTTGGGACACTCATTTTTCACATATAGGAACACTTTGAGACGCACAAACAGTGACTACAGCCAAGCACGCATTTCGCATTTCTCATTTCTTCACTTCTTCAACTCTTCTGGCATGTTTCAACTTCTAAATAGCGCAAGCCTACTATTTAAATCGCACAATTCTACAATTTATCAAATACTTAGCCTACTTTCTCACGTAATTCCTGCACTTCAGCACCTTTACACATGCACAATCCTGCACTTATTTCTCATTTCTTCACTCCTTCAGTTCTTTATACTTACATGTTTCAGCATCTCACAATGATTATGTAAAGTCAAATAATAATATTGGAACTTGTAAATGCAAAGCTATGGGTAAGTCAAATATTTCGCAATTGTAGGCTAGGCCTACATGCAAAGCACAGCTTGTTGTCAAATTGTAGTTGTAAAATGCTAAATTTTGTAGGCTTCTAACGACACGACGTTCCTCCATATTTTCAATACAATATGGAACCTTTGCATCTACTCACCATATAGCCTACTTTGCCTTACTTTGTACGAAATTGTGAATTTCAGCCGCATGATATGATGAAGTATGCAACGCTTTGACATCAACATTAAACCCTTTCGCTTGTCGACATAATGGAATTTAGCTGGGTCACCACATATATTTACAAAGGTACGAGTTTGCATAGAAATTAACCTTAATGCTTGCTAACATTTTATGAACTGTACAAAAACATATCTTGAATTGTGAAAACAGCTTACGAACCGACGTGTTAAGTAATGTACATCTTTGTTAAATACTACTGAAAGTATAAAGCATGCACTTTTCTGGTTCGTCGATACATTTTTTTTATCTTATTCGTTGGACACATAACCGTCACGCCGTGGAAATTTGGTGTTTTTATTTGTGGAAGACTAAGCTCGTTTGGAAAGATTTTATGAAAGTCAACGATGATGTGTATATTTGTCGAACATTTATTCGAATTGTAAAGACATTGCACGGATTATTTTAAAATATATCGATCTTTGTTGGATATTTCTCATGTTAGGGTTATGGTATATTTCTCAAGGGTATGTTTATCATGTTGGAAAATATATCGTGTAGTTTTGCTTAAAGATATTTATAATTTCCATGTGCATTATTCACTACTTGTGTTGAAAAAATCTCAACCTAACGACTTTGTGTTTATTCCAAGATCGAGTACATTGATGATTGCATAAAAACCATCAAATTGATGTGTTGTGGAAGTGGGCTCATGAAGTATGGAAGTTGGGCTGCAAGAGACTGTCTTCCTGTGCTTACAATAAATTTTGGAGGTGGGTTTAAATGGAACCTTTGCCTCTACTCACCATAAATTTTGGAGGAGGGCTTTGATGGAGCCTTGACATGTAGGCCTACATACAATAAATTTTGGAAGGTGGACCTTTACACATACTGACTATGACTTTTTAAAGTGGGCTTTCATGAAGCCTTCACATAGCCTATACCTGCGATACATTTTGGAAGTGCGACTACTCTGGCCTATGCACTTTGCCCTACTCACGAAAAATGCTGGAAGTGCCCCTACTCGCGATAAATTTTCAAAGTGCGCCAACATATGTACTTTACCCGTATTGGACACACAGTACCCTCAGGAGAAACGCTTTACCCACTACTAGATGATAAATTATTGAATATGGTTTGCAACGGGAATTTACCTATAGGCAGGGTCTAGGACAGGATTTGGAGGCCCAGGGCCACAACTAATTTTCAAGGCCTTTTCATTCAATAATCTACGTCAAAATTCTGAATCGCTATGAGATCCTGCTCCAATGTCAACATGTCTCATAATATTTGAAGAATTTAAAATAAAATTATTTAAATTATCTGATAGGCAGGGCCTACTATCCCCCCCTGGAAGGTGGAAGCAATCCCCCCCCTAATAGAATTTTTTGCCTATATTGCAAGCGCCGAAGGCGCGAAAATGCGAGTGCCGAAGGCACGAAGCCCATAGCGACTAGGGTATCTGGGGGAGCGTCGTAAGCTGCAGGGTCTGGGGCGGAGTCCCAGAAACCAACGCATTTTTAGCTGTTGGCGTAGACTAGAGCGCATGTTTTAGGCTATTGTTTATTAGCTTTTTATGAACGATAAAGTCATGAAAATTTCACTTTTTTGGATTTGCACGCTGTAATTGTACCTTTTAAAGCTGTCATCTTCACAAAATTGCTCGTGAATTCAATGCTCAGAAACGTGGTTTAGGGTATCATAAAATGTCGCCTCCCAATTATTTTTTTATTTGCACAATATAATGGTAACATTCTAAAATTTCTCATTATGGGTTAACAGTGCATTAAACACTAGTAGTCCTGTGAAGTTTGGAAAGGTCCAGCATTCAGTAAGATATCAACTTCTTGTTTATATGAAGTTGAGTAGTCTACCGTCAGTTGTACAATTCTCAGCAACATCCATTTTTTCCAGACAAATCCCATGGACATTTCCCAGGACCACTCCCCGTAACAATTATTTCCTCTGGATTCCACCAGAGCGTTTCAATAGGACAATTCCCTCGAACATTTCCCTCAAATGCAGGCTACAAAAGTGTAAGCAATTTGTATTTGTATAGACTTCAATAGAGCTTTCATGTCTGAGGGTGGAATTTATAAGCCATTTGCTTTATTTGATTTTGAACTTCAATTGTTGAGCAACCAAACCTTTATTGCTTGATTAATGTTTTCTTAAACAGACTAAAAACCTTTACTATAAACAAAAGTAGGCCTACTAATTTACGGTTGCTTCTTTGCCTCATATCATTAAAATTCATTCTTAAAATATCGTTCATTTTATTTCAGACCCACATGTATATTATAAAAAAAATGCAGTGTCAGTAGATATAAAGTATACTCTAATTTTTGTAAACAATTAATGTAAATAATTATGAGTTGTGAGAGCGTGCGCCATATATGTGCAGGGACAAATGTAAGTGACTGTAAAGCAAAGATTACACTAAATGAATATCTGCCCTTGAGATGGTGGGATGAACGTCCAAGGGGAATTCACCGTGGGTGTGCGGGAAGGAAATCTCATGCCCATCTATCATCATGGGGATTTCCCTCTGGTACAAGCTGAATCAGGCTACTTACTACCCCCCCCCACGTGGCAAACACTATAATGGGTGCGAATGTGATGGAAGCGCAAGACAAATTTATGTGAGTGTTAAGCAAAAGTCAATTTAAATGAAGATTTACCCTGTGTTGTGACAGGGAGGAGATTGTTCGGGGAATTTACCAGGAGGAAGTCCATGGCTGATGCTGGGGAATATCGGGAGAAATGTTCAGGAGGAAATATTCTATACTCAACTTTATCATTAGGGGGGGAAACCTTTCCCCCCCTAGCCCAAATTGGAAGCAGTCTGATTCCATCCCCCCATGGCGTAGTAGGCCCTGCTGATAGGCCTACATTATCAATTGTTAAATGCTGTACAATTACATTTTCTTGGTTCAAAACTCCATTCTGTATCAGTCACGTTTGTTACAGTCATCAAAGTCTCTTGAAGGTCACTTTCTGTTTGTGATGTATTTATTTCTCGAAGATCTTCTGTCTGGCTGAGCCTATTGCTATTATCAGGATGTGCAAAGAAATTTGAAATTTTCGGCTTGCTGAAGCAGCTTCCTTTTGTCGAGCCAATTTCTTTCGTTTCTCATGTCCACTTTCGAATGATCTCTTCACCTTTCTGCAGCCTATGAGATTAAGCTAAAATAATATTTATATGTAATACAATAGACTAATAGTTAGGGGGAATATTTGCTATGTTTTCAATAAAATTGACATCGTGGTCAATTTTGTCAAATTGACTAATATTGTTAAAACTATTTTAATATAGATTAAATATCAATTTCCTAAGTTAAAAGCAAAGCCCCTAATCGTGCCCTCATCGGCCTCATTCCCCTCGAATTCGTCCACCACCACATTCATTTTCTACACTGCCCAAACCCCAACTCCTGGCTACACCACCGCACTAAGAGACTAAGAAAGTAAGAATAATTATGTATGGGCCTATATAGCCTAGTATAGTGTACTGTGTAGGCTACACTATCCACAGGGTATCGGATGATTATATATTCATATTAAAAATTATTTAGGTTTGAGTGTTTGACTTATGACTACGAGTAACGAGTTACGATAGAGTTTAGACTGTTGAGTGTTGACAAGTTTTCGGTTTTACAACTAATAACAGATTAAATCTGTTAATCTGTTAAATAAATTTTATGAAAAATTTGTCTACAGTTTGCAATTATTTAACGTCAATGATTTCGACCCGAAATTATTAGAATTTGTATAGCCCTACAATGCCTACATTTCAATGAATAACTCCTTAGTTCCGTAATTCTCCATTTCAATAAATTATTGCTTGAAAATTAATAGGGATTTACTGAATTAAGTAGTTATTTATTACAAATAATTCTGTAATTCCGAAATTCCGAGGCCCTTTATCAAGTGAGGCCTGGGGCCAGATGGCCCCAGTAGCCCCCCTGTCGGAGACCCTGCCTATAGGCCTTGGCCTACTTACGATAAATTATAGACGTTCTAACAGTACTGTAGGCCTATGCACAAGAAATTATAGTCGTGGTCTTATAATATAGGGGCCTTTCCTTTAGGCTAAAATTTGTTAAATTACGACCGATTAATTAAGATAAAATTGGATAACAAGGTCCTGGTTTTTTAATGGAGCGGTTGGACAGTAAGCAACTGACAGAGGTAGGAAGGTTGAGTGAAATTAAGTGTATTGTAAGTAGGATAATGTTGCCAAAGATGGACCAGCGCCTTAGATGGACCACTCCGTGATTGGCCACAAGGATTGAAACCTGATTTTCACGTGATATTGTCGTAGCTAGCAGGTCACAAGGTGGCTTGGATGAGATAATAATACTAGACGACCATTACACACTAAAAAACGTTCGAGAAAAAAGACAAAACGCTACCTTACACTACTTGATCTAATAGCCTACTAGCCAAGGGGTAAAATGAACAAATCGAGAAAGGGATCTGCAGCAGAGTTTGGAATTCGTTCATAAACAAAGTAAGCTTATTTCAATTCTTTACAGGCCATATTGCCAGAAAATCCAATATCACAACTGTTTTGAATGTAACATGCGTTGGAATGTAATGTGCGGAAGCTGCCTAGGATGAACCATGTGTGGTCCATGTTAGACGCCTATGGTCCATCTTAGTCAATAGCACCAACCCATTGTGCCTAGCTGATGTTTTGGTTTCTATTAGACATGTAGACCCATAAATACATTAGTAGCTCACGAGCATCTACACTGTGTCCGGATAAAAAGTAGCCACCTCAAGAAAGTGTCATAGCTCGGTCAAAACTTTAATTTTCGCTATAAATTTCCATTCCCTTGCCATAGTTTCACAGTTAGACATATTTTTACGCGGGCCACCTCACCTCAACTCAGCCCACACCTCGGCCCGCAGGGGCCGGGTGGGGCATGAGTGGGGTGGGGGCATGGGTTGGGTGGTGGCGGTGGGGGGCATGGGTTGGGTGGTGGCGGTGGGGGATAAAAAAAATCCGAAAACCGAAATTTCACGGGTGGCGTACCGAGGTCGGAGTGTGGTGTGGTTGGTGGTGGGTAGGGTGGGATGGGGTGGGGTGGGTGTGGGGGATGGTGGTGGGGGAATTTTCCGAATACACAAATTTTACAGGTGGCGCACCTGTGGAGGTCGGAGTGTAGTGTGGTGTGGTGGGGTCGGGGGTGGAGGGTGCGGTGGGTGGGGTGGGGTTGGGTGGGGGTGGGAGGGGAGGGGGTGGGTGAGTGGGAGGGGTGGGGTGGATGGGCGGGGAGTGGGGTTGGGAGGATGGGGTGAGGGTGTGGGGGAGTGAGGTGGGGAGGGGTGGGGTAGATACAAATTAACCAATCAATAAGAATTTATTTAGTGCCCCTTGAAGATGCCAAGCCGCTTCCGGCCGAGATCAACCGTTAAAAAGCAGTCTTCGACAGTGTGTGAAACTGAGAACAGCTTGTGAGGTGTGGCATAGACATTCCAGGTTGTTGGACCAACCACAGTGGAGGAACGGCTCGGTCGCTACGCCTCTGGTAGCAAAGGGGGCAATATTATGAGCGAGCAACTTGTCAGATTCGCTACACAGTGACTAGTAACAAGGTGTCGAGCATATCGCCATGCCAGTGCGTCCCACTATGTTGCCTAATTGTTATGATATTTGAGAATGACAGTTTCTGTGTCGTCGTTACGAAGGTTCCCTAACGGCACGCTACAAGGGCGCCTCACATTACAGGTTACATTACAAAATAAATGAGTTTTGAGGTCGATTTGAAGGAGTCAACTCAACCAGCCGCTGGAAACACACCTCGGGTTTTATTCGAAACTGAATTCACACCTTTTGAGGAACTCCTGTCCTTTTTTCTTCTGAACCTCCACCTTTCTATTCCCGACCCAGACGACACCCGCCTTAGTAGGATTAAGAACTAAGTTATTCGATCCTCCGGTCAGACCACTGGAGCTGATCGTTCCTGAGATGTCATGCACGCTCTCGGGTCTCGGCCCGCTTCCTGAGATGAATTTTTGTATAGACGCAACGTTGCACACGAAGATAAACCAAGTTATAGGCTACGCAACTATCATTATAAACCGGAAATTCTTTTGGCCACGAGTAAATTCCATAAAGGAATCTCGTGTGCAGCTGTCTTGCTCGTCTAAGTAAAAAGTGGGTCAATCGGCCAGATGACTCAATATACATTAATCATGTGTCGCAAGTATACAGCTGACGGAGATCTCTATTTCGGTCTCCCGGTTATCTAGCGAGTCTCTTTGTAGTCCTCGATGTGGCCCATAACATTAATTTCATATCACAAAGGTCGATCGATGGTGTGCTACGATATTCTGTCCGTCCTAAAACTATCCGGGGCTGAACGAATGTATCTCCGGATGGAATATTAGCCTACCTTTAATGAGAGTACAAGTGGAAAGTCATTCATATCTCCATCATGGAAGCTTATCCCTGAGGGTAAGTGGGGGGGGGGTAAAAGTGCAGGTTGAAATCATCATTTTCACAAATGCCTATTATTGATCGTTCTTTGCTGCAATCAAAACCGAAAGCTAGTGACAAGTAAAGCAAGTTACTTCAAGTGTTCTAAGTGTTCTAAGTGTTCTAAGTGTTCTAATCAATATTCAATTGGGTATGGCTATAAACTAATGACTGAACAAAATCGGCGTGTTACGCAGCTATCAAGTGTCGTGACGAAATGATTCATGGAAGTTTCTATTCAAATCTTGGTCCTTGAGTTATCAATACTGTTGACGAGACTCAGAAGCGAACCATGAACCCAGTCATACACTAGTCGTTCTTGTCCAAGATGCATAGATAGTTCATACGTCTAGTAAGAACAGCACAATATACACTATCAAGTAGGTGTCAGGTACGTGGATACATAAATCAATGCATAGGACAAGGTTTACTTTATATACAGTCTATAGGCTACACACGCGTACATTCACACAATAATTATGCATAATGTATGTAGGCCTACTAGAAATCAAAATCCTGCCTATTTAGGGACTCTTACCTGCGTCTCTGGGGCCTTCACAACTTTTAAATTCTCGACCTAAGCGGCGCCTAGCTTAACATCTAGGCTGCATACTCTATAATTATTAACATGCTGTGGTGAAGGAAATTAAATCGTTAGGCTAGTACGTCTCATACCCATGGCTGCAGTGGCGGATTTAGTCCAGGCCCGGGGGGTCTGGTCGCCCCCCGTGCCTCTGTTGGGTAAAAAATGGAGCCCCCTCGGGCCCGGTCCGTACTTATTACTTAAACCTTAAATGTCCTTCATGGAAACTAAATTCTCATACTTTTACCAGTGACTTTATGCAATCACACCATGAATTTAACACTCATTACAGAATTAATTTTATTTCTATGGCGGTCATTACTTACTTTTATTTATTCATATGGCGGCCATTAGGCCAACCTATTCTTATTTTAATCAATCGTAATTTATATAGCGCCCCTTCAAGGTAACTACTCAGAGGCGCTCCCGGCGGAGATCAAGCGAAAAAACAGTCTTCACAACAGTTTGTGAAATTGAGAAGAGCTTGGGAGGTGTCGCATAGTCAAGGGCAGTGGCGTAGGCAAGGGGGGTTTTGGGGGTTAAAACCCCCCCCATTGGCTCCGAAAAAAAGATTTTTTAAGGTTATTTTTCCATTTAAGTAAGAAAAAATAGCAAAAAACAGGGTTTCCGGCCATAACCCCCCCCCCATGAAAAATTCCTGGCTACGCCACTGGTCAAGGGAAGTCCATTCCAGGTTGTTGAACCAACCACAGAGAATAAACGCCTCTGCATTATTACAGAGCGAGTGAAAGAAATTATTAAGTCACCATGGACAGCAGAGCGCAGTGCGCGGCGGCCTATGCAAGTGGAAAGAGGGAGGCAAAGCTCACACAGATAAGAGGGTGCCCATCCTGATAAGCATCGCCACACCAAAGATGCAATCCTAAATGAGATGCGCTGCGGGAAAGGAAGCCAGTGCAAGACCTCACGCATATATAGGGATACAATGATTCTCGCCAAATTAGAAGTTGGATTGATTAAAAATGCAATGCTGCAACGAGCGAATAATTCACGACGCTAAAATACACGTTTAGACCTGGATCAATATCCTAGAAATAGCAATAATAAATATTTGCTACATAATTTTATAAGCATAAATTTCTGTAACTCAAGTAAGTAGTCGAGCGCACAAGTTTTAAAAAGTTTCTGTTTTAGATTCTTGATTCTGTTTGATGTAGGCCTATTCAGCTAAATCGGTTAAATTATAACTAATTTACTGCTTTTAACTATGTAAGTAGGCCTACAGGCGCCATCTTGAAATTCTCCTCGCCCCCCCGTGCAATAAAACCTAAATCCGCCACTGCATGATGGCTGCCTCATGTTAGCTTTAGGGACTGCTCGTCTTCTACTTCTTCTACTTCTGATGCCTTTTTTTTATTTGCTTATGGCAATCATGTGCCAAATTGTCTAGTAGGCCTATTTAGAAACTGTGTATCAGACCAACGCAGGCTCTGTAACGAAAGGTCGTCTGTCCGACAGCTAACAAGCAGCATATGTATGTGCGTGGGCTGCCTGTGCTGCCTGCGTTAAGCCGAGTGCGATGAAAGCCCAATAACTTTCGTTCACAACCACCGGGTGGAGTTCTAACCATTATTCACTCTGATACAGTTGCCTTTGAATTCTTTGATAATAATTATTATTGCTAGTGCTACAGACAGGGTGAAAGTTGGAGTGACCGTTAGGCTTGAGATTATGTTCACACCACATCTTTATTAGCTTGCAGTTCTATAAAAAAAATGTACCGTCACAATTGGATTTGTGCAGTAGCCTACTGTTGTAGAAGCACCCCTGTGCAGCTAAAATAGTTCAAAGTCTTTTTAATAAACAGATCATTGTCATCCGATTGGGAGTAATTTACCATGGGGATTGGAAAGGAAAGAAGTAGTGTGCACCGTGCAATTAATCAAATTTTTTTAATGCCCTGGTTCACGGTGTAGAGCCTAGGCATACGTCGATGTCTACAGACTCAATTTTCTACTGTTAGTCCAATGGATGAGTGGTGCGTGTGCGTTCGTCGTGTGGCACGCTGGTGCGCAAGTCTCGTTTATTTGGTACTTTCTTAGTAGGCCTATGTCTTTAGTCTAATCATTCTTCTAATCAGTCATCTTCAAGGATTTATTTTACTGGTTCGTCGTCAGTACTTTTATTTGGATAATTATTTGCCGTCTTGGAGAAAATTCGAAGTTTGTTGCGACATTTGGTTTCTTCCGACAGACTACGCCATTTTGTTTTGCGTCTTTGGGCAGGATTGATTTTTCATCGCCTCGCTTAAAATCTACGTTGTTCAACTTATCTCATATTTTCTGAAAACGGAATCTCTAAAGGATTATTTTCTGGATCATCGTCTCAAGTGCATCACTAGATACTGTTTGTGAGTTAGCTTTGAATGACAATTACCGCGTTTAGACGTTTCTACGCTGTCTGCGTGAGATTGTTTACACCCGACCTACGCTGGGTGCAATTTACCGATGATTGATTAATAACTCCTTGCATCGTCAATTAATGATGTCTGGGCCTATGTCGCCCTTGATGTCTACGTTGACGTCTGTATCTTCGTCGCCGTCAACGACTGTTGTTCCTGTTAATTCTTCACAAGTTCTAGAACGGACCGTTGGGTCCCGCATCACCTACACTTCGCAAGAACTATGCGCAGTAAAGCTGAAGAGTCTTCGACCTACTCGCTGTCTTCGCAAGGTCTTGTTCAGGCATCAGATTTGGTGCCCTGCCACCTGTCGACTGGTTCGTGATTCATCATCGTATCAGCCACAGGAGCCAACGCTAACGCCTACGTCGCCTTCGTTCTCTCCAATGCCATCACCTTCTACCTTCTCGCTACCGACGCTGCCAACAGAACATCATCAATCCTTCACGCCTACAATAAATCAATCTTCTCAACAGCCATCACACCCATCTGGTCTTCGATTCGCTTCCTGGAATGCTCACTCTCTCACTGAAAAGTTCGCCTATGTCGCTCAATCTATTCTGCAGGACCAGCTTGACGTCTTCGCTATCACGGAGAGCTGGCATGGTGCCTCAGATGACGTTCCGATCCTACGTGCGACTCCGTCTGGCTACTCCTCGCGTGACTGCCCTCGTCCGCCTCAACCCGATGGCCACCAAAAACAAGGGGGTGGTATCGTAGTTTTCTTTCGCTCTTCGTTACGTGTGTCACAAGTTACCTTGGACTGCTCGTTCACCACATTAGAAGCTCTCTGTCTGAGCATTGCCACTCCTCGTGGTCCTGTCACTCTCCTCACCGTCTACAGACCCGGCTCCACTTCTCCCCCTGGACAATTCTTCGAAGAACTTTCCTCAATTCTGGAGATCCTCATAACGCGTAACAGCCAGCTCATCATTCTTGGTGACTTCAACGTTCACCTAGAAGATCCTACTCTTCCCACTTCAGTTCGATTCCTTGACCTCCTGTCTCAGTTCGGTCTTCGCCAACACATCAATCAACCTACCCACCTATTTGGTGGTCATCTTGATCTTGTCATAACCAGTGATGACGAACAAGTTGATGATCTCAAGGTTACCCCTCCAACACTCTCGGATCATTCCGCCATCCAGTTCATCCTTCCTTCCATCCATCTTCAACCAATTCATTCCATTCGCATGCAAAGAGGATGGAAATCGTTCGACTCTCAAGCCTTCAGCAACGCTCTTCGTGAAACTCTTCTCTCTTCACCGTCTCCTTCTCTCGACACGTTCACGGTCGCCCAATTATTTGACTTCTATACCTCCACCGTCACGAATCTCCTGGATAATATGATTCCACGTCGAAAGGTATGGACACGTCTTCGTCCATTGGCAGTTTGGATTGATGCTGACTGCCATAAACTTCGTCGTCAAACACGATGCCTGGAGCGACGGTATCGCCGAACCAAAGATTCCAGTGATCGACTGACATGGATTACCCAGCTGCGCGCTCTACACAGTCTCTACCACCACAAAGAGGCTGCTTATTGGGAAAAGCTGGTTTCACGCAACGCCAAAAATCCCAGGCGTCTGTGGTCGTCGATCTCGGGACTTCTTGGCAAGACATCTCGCTCCACTGAAACACCTGCATTCTCTGCAAATGAATTCCTTGATGCACTATCAACAAAGATAGATCGCCTTCGTGCCTCAACTGCTGACGCACCTCCTCCAACATTTACCTCTACATCTACAGTCTTCGATGACTTTCGACCTGTCACTGAATCGGACCTTCGGCTAGTTTTTGCTACTGCAAATTTAAACTCATGTGAACTAGATCCTTTACCCCCATTTATTATTAATGACATTTTGGATGACCTTGGCCCCTTCTTGGTCTACCTGTTTAATAGGTCCCTCTCTGAAGGTTGCATCCCTCCCTTACAGAAACGGGCCCTTGTCTTTCCTTCCCTCAAAAAGCCTAACCTTGACACCAACCTCTGCCAAAATTATCGGCCTATCTCCAACCTCTCCTTTCTTTCTAAGACACTTGAACGTCTCGTCTCTCTGCAGTTTCTACCCTACCTTGAGCAATCTGGTCTCCTTCCTCCAAATCAGTCTGGTTTTAGGGCCCACCATTCCACCGAGACTGCTCTCCTTTCTCTATTATCTGAAATCTATTCTGCTGTTGATAGGTCTGAGCTCACCCCAGGCCCGCCGACAGAAATTCCGGGCCCCTGGGCTGAGCAGTCACGGGCCCCAAACTATCTTTAGACTTATTGAGCAAATTTACACAAAAACAGATAAAAATAACAATAGTGTGGCTATGAATGTATACTAATTTCTACATTAAATTATGATTTTAATCAGTTCTTAATGTCAAGAATTTTATTTTCAAATAATATGGTAGGCCTAATCAACAAACAACCTTTCTGGATTTAACTGCAACAATATCCCTTATAATATCCTGGTAGTTCTCTATCTTGTCTGCGAACCTAAAAATGCACTTCGGAAATGCTCTTTCTTCATCACCTGAAAAATTGTCCGAATGTCTTGGAGGACCGTTTCTTAAAAGCTTAATAGCAGCCTATAATTATCGTCTCAATCGTTTGTGTATAGGCCTAAACGCGGGCTCTGGCGGCAGAGTGCCAACACCAAAACAATGCCTCTTTACAGTTTCAATAATTTCAGCATTTTCATGATTCTTATTTATGATGTTTTCATTTGGAATTAAGATATCAACACCACAAACTACATTTTCATCCATTCAGTTAGGCCTATATACGATCATCATGCATGCACGTTTAATTCACTAAAATCAACCGATGTAGGAGTAGGCCTAATTACGGGCTCTAGTTGCCTTCTTTTGATATTCTAAATTGAAATAGCGTGCGATGTATAAGCTTACCAATTTTTGCCTTTTCAAACTTATTAGCATTTTCTTTTTGTTTTTATGCTCCAGATTTGTGTTTATAAAATATTCCATCGTTGCGAGAGAAATTTATTATTTAGATTAGTTCACTTGCAATTGAAATCTGACAACCCATAATTTAGCAAAGGAACGTTCTGAGACGGAGGTGAGCGTGTTCTTTGGCTAAACACTGAAAACTAAGGTAATGGACATTGGACAGTTGTTTGAAACTTAAACAGTTGTACTAGTGTAACAGTACAAGCCTATTAGGCTCTGTTTAAAACAACATAACTCACAAAAAAATAGCCTAAGAAGGCCTAATATAAGTGATTAAAGGATGGGCCCGCCGTCCGTAATCAACATATGAAACATATTATAATCACGGTAGCCCGGGCCCCTCCGGGCCCCTAAAAGTCGCCGGGCCCCTGGGCATTTGCCCCTCCTGTCCCCCCCTCTCGGCGGGCCTGGCTCACCCTTTTGGCTCTCTATGATGTCTCTTCAGCCTTTGATATGGTTGATCATGATATCCTTCTCAAGCGTCTTGAGACCTCCTATGGTGTTAAGGGCCTCCCATTATCTTGGTTTCAGTCGTACCTTTCTGAAAGCACCCAAATGATTATATCTGGTGACTCTCGAACCCAATGGGTTCATGTTAATCTGGGTGTTCCTCAAGGTTCAGTTCTTGGGCCTCTCCTATTTATTCTTTACACAGCTGACATTTCTTCTCTTTTTCCGATCTGTAATGCTGCTGGCCATCTCTTTGCTGACGATGTCCAGGCATTTGTCCATGGTCCCCCCTCTTCCCAGCTGCTTCTAGTTGGGCTTATTGAATCTCTCACTAATCATCTCCACTCATGGATGTCTTCTAATCGCCTTTCTCTTAATACTTCAAAGACTCAATTTATCTGGTTAGGTACTCCTCAGCAGCTCCATAAGCTTGATCTTATGCTTCTCTCTGCAAAATTCCCATTGTTTTCCTTCTCTTCAAGTGTGCGGGATCTGGGTGTAGTACTTGATAGCTCACTTACCTTTACTGAGCATATTTCCAATCTGACACGCTCATCATATTTTCACTTAAGACGCCTCAGAGTCATTCGTCGCTCTGTCTCCTCCTCCATCTTCACTACCTTAGTTCATGCTTTCATATGTTCTCGTATTGACTATTGCAATTCTCTTCTCATTGGTCTTCCTAAAGTTCGTATTTCACCGATTCAGTCAGTTCTCAACTCAGCTGCTAGACTAATTGCCCGCCTCCCCAAGTACTCTCACATCTCTACCTTTATGTTTGATGAACTTCATTGGCTTCCTCTACGTGCTCGCACACAGTTCAAGATCCTCACTCTGATCCTAAAGTCTCAACGGGGTCTTGCCCCAAAATATCTGACTAAAACCTTACTTCGTCCTCACTTCGTCACCTCACAAAGCTTCCTCCCATCGTCCACTTCGCTCATCCAACAGACTTGACCTATTGGTTCCCCGGTCTAGAACTGCTATGGCTCAGTCTCGATCTTTTGTCTCAATTGGTCCTTCTCTCTGGAACTCTCTGTCTCCTTCTGTTCGCTCAACTCTTCTGTCTGTCAGTCTCTCCTCTGCTCTGTCTCTTCTCAAAACCTGCTTCTTCTCGCGGGGCCTTGCGCACTGGGAGCGCCTCTGAACGGTTTACCCTACTAGAGGCGCTTTATAAATGTTTAAATACAATACAATACTATACAATGTCCGTGCTTCTATCACGCGTAGCGCGTGCAAGCCTTGTGTTGTGGAGATAAAACAGCTGGATGCAGATACCGGTGTCACAATATAAAGTCTTCCCCGATAAAAGTCTCCTTTCGCTCAAACTCCGTATTGGAAGAAATTTTTCTGATGCAAAAGTATAGGCCTATGCAGGTCAATTTTCCAAATTTCTTAGTAAAAACGCTGAATGGGGAGACTTCATTTCGTCGACGAAAGAAATATTCACTCCTCCCGGAGAGTTTATTTCAGAATATAAGCTTTCTCTCCGGGGGGTGTGCACATTTATTCAGGAAGAGATTCGCTCGGGAAGAATCTGTTTCGAAATAAAGTCTCTGAGGGGAGACTTTTAAGGGGGAAGACTCGGTCACGCGACACAGGTATTTATCATCCAGGTGTCAGAGGATGTTTAGCATCCATCCTAAAAGCTATGACGGAGATGGAAAATATCGGGTATAGAGAAATCCGGGGTATAAACCATTCTATCCCAGTTGCTTTAAAGTGCGTATCTTTAAGTATAAAACTCAAAGTTTGTCCTTCTGTGTGTGGGATGCACCAATTTTGCCCGGAGGCCTACTCGGAAATTACAGCGATTCGTTTAAAAAAAAATTTTGCAATCGATTCTTACCCACATTTGGAGTTAAACGCCACTATTTTCGGCTGCCAATTCACTTTATAAGTCCCGAGATGTCAACATTTAAACTTGCACGCGATAAGCGATTCAAAATCCATTCACGTTGATCGCCTCCACAAGGCCTCCATTGACTACCAGAGAACTACAGCCAATGGCATGACGGTTTGAGGTCACGTGATATTTACTTCTATCGACAATATTTGCGAGGATTATTCTCGGCTTTTTTCTTCTGATCCACACGAGAAAATCATAAAGATCGCCATCCAAAAATCTTTCCATATTTTAAATTTCGCTGTTATAAAAACGATATATTAGACACGGCATAATTATGTTCACTAAACTCATGACGTCATTATTTTGAGCTCAAATCTTAACGTCACATCTCGCCAAACCGCGTAGCAAAAATGTTGTGGACGTAAATAATGCGAATATAACTGCAAATAATCGGAATAAAAAAGCGTAGATTTAAAAAACTTCCTTTATCTAAGTGGCAAAGAACAATTTATGAAAAAAAAGCACGTTGCGCTGAATGGTAGTATCTTTTCAGAAAAAGTCGTTTTTCTCAGTTACGTGTCGAATGGACTTAACGGGTTTTGCTCTTCGATTATCGACCAGACCTGTACACCTAGCGGAGAAGTTCGTTACTTCTCCTTAACGCGGGGGTCGATGGAAGGCGGGGTCAGAATGGTGAAGTCGGAACGGGGTCAGGCGTGGCTGGGGACAAAAACTTATATTTCCCGGGCAACGCCGGGATATTCAGCTAGTAATTGATAAATTTATGCTGCAATAAAGATTTAAAATGACTCGAAATGATTTTAGTGTCCTAAGCAAAAGTTCAAATCAAGGCAACTCGAATTTATTTACGGAGAGTTGCCGTGAGTGGGCCGTTGCGGCGTTGCCTTAATTGTTCAACCACTACCGATTTACACCATAGATGGACTTTACACATCTTTTCAACTGTAACAGTTGTATTCTTGCGCAATTGAATATATTGATCGTATCGCTGTAATCAGTTTTGCGGAATACTAAACATTTTTTTAATTGCGACCAAAACTCTATTTCATGCAGTTCTGGTCCAATTTTTCCCGTACCTGACAGCGAGTGTGCACAATGCACATTTTAGGCAAGCTGTTAAAATTGCAATCATGATTCTTTTAAATGTAGCCAGGTTTCATGTTTGACCAGCAATAGGCTAGCCTACGTTATTTTGCACTAAGATTGACACCTGTTGAGTTATCGCAGAGTAAGTAGAAGTAGGCAAGGCCTAGTCCTTGTTGCCTGAAATGGACCACATTAAGTATCTTTACCGATAATTTAGGTGTGGTTCATTTAAGGACACCGCTAATTGCAATGCTATGTTATGCTTCTTTAAATAATTGCAGTACGGTAGGTTCCATTGACTTCTGTTATGCCGAGCAACAGCGGATAACGTGGTATGGAATTTGGTGATGCATCTGACAAACCGAAAAAGAAAAATTGGAGAATATTCAGTAAATGTACGTCATAGGCCTAATGATTTCATAACAGTTGCTCTAAAGGCATCATACCCTAGATGATGATGCACGTTGTCCTCTGTACGAAATTATTGTGGGATACTCTATTTTGTGACACCGGCTAAACCGCTTGTAAAACCCAGTGCAATTTCTTATTCTAGGGGAGACTGACGCGTAGGCCTACTACCGGCGAGAGATAGACCTACACGACAGAGCAATGTGAATATTTTTATATCGTAGAGCAGAAATATATTTTTCGTGGAGATCATTAAACTTGTTTCAGATCAAGGTAAACCTTTAGAAACTAGATAATCTGCTGTACCGCAACAGTTTGCTGGCTGAACGCCAGTCGTGCACAAAAAAAACGAAGTAAAAATTCCAACACTGGCGGAGTCATTAGGCCTATGACGTACATTTGCTGAATATACAGTTCAGGCGTTGACATTAATTATGTCTTCTTCTCACGGGAAGATGGAAGGAGTAATGGCGGTCGCAAAAATGCTTCAGCGTTTTCGAGTCCACATAATATAAAGAAAAGACAGTCTGTGGTGTGACGAATCAACACAAGTTAGGCTACACTGTGTAACAAGAGATTTTGTTCTTACCTGCTTACTTATGCCCCAAACATTTAGGTAACGATTGTTATTCTTTTTTAACTTGCCTTTGTGACCCGGATATTCATATGTCAGATGTACCTTTGTTGATAAAAGACGAGTAAACGAGCGCTCGTGAATAAGCTTGAAAATTTCTTCTTTTGTTCCCATATAGTCAGAAGAAACAGGTAGGCCTACCACATCACAAATTTAGTGTTACATGACAATTTTATAAGCCTCGAGCAGCTCATTAGAATTTGTGCCACCAGTGTCACAATTGTTGGTAGGCCTATAATAATAATTATTTATTCCTTCTGCCGCATTACATTCACGCAAAAAGATATTGGCAATCATTTCCTCTAGTTCGTTATAGGCCTACAGAGTGGAGTTGACTGCCGGTGTCACAAAATAGAGAATCCCCCTTTTAAACTTATCCACACAGATGAGGGGAAGTTGAAAAAGTCACTTCCGCGTGTGTTTATTTCTGCAAATTAACGTCCATAATGCTTTGTGTCGAACATTGCCATCAGCATGTGCGCTTATTAGGCTACTGCTAGGTAGCCTAACTTTGTTTGCTTTACGTTTAGAACACTTAGAACATCTAGAGCACCTAAGAACATTTTGGAGTCACTAAATAAGTTGGAGTTGACATGCTTTGAACATTTTTAGGACAACTAGACTAAATCATTCTTAGAGTCTCTTTACATTTTGATTGCATCATTACTGAATCGATTATATACATTTTTGACAGTTACATGTATATGCTGGGAAATAGAATGGTTTATCCCCCCGATACTCTATACCCGGTACATGCATCCGGATGAAAGATGAATTCATACCCACCAAATAGGCTAGCTTTAGGATGGATAGTATATACTGCGACACCAGCAGCAGGAGTCTTTATGTTGTCTCTATGTCAGCTTCTTTAATTTCCGGGTATCCGGACGTTTCATCCCCGGACGATTCATACCCGGACGGTTCATCCCGGACGATTCATCCAGTGGACGTTTCATCCCAGGACGATTCATCCCCGGACGGTTCATCCAGCGGACGGTTCATCCAGTGGGCGGTTCATCCCCGGACGATTCATCCAGTGGACGGTTCATCCCCGGACGATTCATCCAGTGGACGGTTCATCCCTGGGCGATTCATCCAGTGGACGTCTCGTCCCAGGACGGTTCATTCAATGGACGGTTTAATAATTGTATGTGCAGATATAAAAAGTCAAAAATGCCTGGATTAAATTAGATATAATTTGATGATGATGGTGCTCTGCCCGAAGGCAGGTTCATTGGCTTTACGCCCCTGGGGATGAGATGAGTGAGGTGGTTTCCCGTTGCCTTCCCCACAGACAATGATGGGTAAGCAACTTGCACAAGGTCGCTCCGCAGCAGCTTGCGCCCCTGCGTCCCACACGTGCTAGCCCGAGATATCTAAATCTCCGAATGTCAACTCCCAGCCCGGGCTTGAACCGCAGTCCGTTGCAACCAACAGACGAATGCTGCTCTCGCTTACCGGTGAAGCTAACTAGGCCAGTTAGATATAATATAAGAACACCTAAATACTTGGATGAAATTGATATGATTTAAGAACCCATAATTCTATAAAACGTGCAATTAAATATCATAAGAGAACACATACCTGGTAAACCTATAAAACATGGAATGAAATAGATATAAAAAATCTAAAATACCTGTAAAACATGCAATTAAATATCAAAAAAGAACAGATAAGCCGATAAAACATGCTTATGATATAAGTGTTTGGTTTCCGTTCTTGGGGGGTTAAGCCCGGAAAAAGATACATTTTTCATGGTAAAAATGCTGAATCTGGACCTTCTTTTGGGGGAGGGCACTTAGCCCCTGATAAACTCCGCCCATGCCTGCCCGACTACAATTCACATTAGTCTCTATTAACCACCAGTGGATGAACCGTCCGCTGGATGAATCGGCCGGGGATGAACCGTCCACTGGATGAATCGTCCGGGGATGAACCGTCCACTGGATGAACCGTCCGGGGATGAACCGTCCTGGGATGAAACGTCCACTGGATGAACCGTCCGGGATGAATCGTCCGGGGATGAAACGTCCGGGGATGAAACGTCCGGGGATGAAACGTCCTAGAATCAATTTCCGCGGATACCCACGACGTCACACAGGATCAAGACCACTCTGACTTTTCTGGACCAAGTCCGGTGATGCTTTCGACCATTTTCGTCATTAATGTCGATTCCGCTCCAACTTTAGAACGACAGAACAGCTCTAGAAAACATATTAATAAAAAGGCAGTCAATTAAAATCGATTGTTATTTTGTGAATTTCAGTGACAATCTGATCCGAATGCAGATTTCGTTACTAGTGCATAGGAATGTCTTACGAGGATAAGAACTTCCAGAAGTTTGTTTCGAAAGCTCCATTCATTGGCAAAGGATCATTCGGGGAAGTGTATGGTCCATGCGACTTGAATGGGAAGAAAGGCGCCCTCAAGCAGCGAAGGTTCAACAATGAATCTACGGAGGATGCAGAAAAAGAATTGTCTGCTTGCCGTAAATGGAAGTCCCTGAGTCACAAAAGTCTAATAACAGTTTATGACATAAGTTCTGAGCCTCCAGCTTTTTACATTATGATGGAATACGCAAGTGGTGGTACCTTGAAAAACGTTCTGTCGGAGCGCAACTACGATCTACCGCTGACAATTCTGAAGGAATGGGGCATTCAGATTGCTGAAGGCATGGCTCATCTGCATAATAATAACATTGTTCACAGAGATCTCAAGTCATCGAACAGTGAGTAGACCTACTATGCATAAATTAAAGTGACGATACTGTCGCTCTGAGGAAAGTTGTTGTGCGTTAATTCTCCAATTCTCTCAAATTTTGGACCTACGAATCGTAACCAATAGGCCTAAGCTGAAACATTTACATAATAATTATATCGCAGTCACATTGTAGCACAAGTTACACTGGCATCCTGTTGCCGACCGAATTTTTTGTAAGGTCAGCCTCGATACATATCCTGGAAACCTGAGCTCCAGATTTTGTCAACCGTCGGCATACGCATATGTCGCGATTCTGCACTGCAATCCATCACATCGTCTCATGTATTGGACCAGTGGTTTACAACCTTTTTCTATTGGCGGAACCTTTCTCAAAGCACTATTTGCTCGCGGAACCCAGCGCGTTTCATCCGTCCAGTAAGCTTATTTCAAGAAATACAGAAGTACTGTTGTATTTTGTAAAATTATGTAATACTTAAATCAAAATATTGTACTTTTTCCGTTCTGGCGCAGTCAATATTATTGTAGTATCACTTTACAAACACGCCTACTCAATTATTGCTTTAGACTTCTAGTAGTGTATACGCCCAGTGCACACAACTCTACTTGATAACAACTGTTTTTCTGCTCCATTTCGCCAACAACCATACATCCATCTAACTGTGTACATGTAGATGCACATTTTTGCACACATACATAGCCTACATAAATTTAACACATACATGCATAAATTTATATGCAAGCATAAAACATTTTATTCACAACATTTGTTTTAGTTGTAATCATGGAAATGAATGCATCGTCCAATCCTCGCAATAAGACGCTGAAGATAACAGACTTTGATCAGATACGCGAGTTCAACTGTACAGAAACTATGTCATTCGCTGGAACCTGCGCCTGGATGGCTCCTGAAGTGCTCACCTCACAAAGGTTCTCAAAAGCCAGTGATGTTTGGAGGTGAGTCGTTCTGTATTTAGCTTGATTTTTACCAAAATTGTCATAGAATTTTGATGACCATTTCCTTCTTTTTATTATGATATCAAAAGATCAAAATGTATGCTTATGATATTCGAATGGTCGGATTATTTGGTTTTATTCGATTTTAATAAACGTTTCCGTTGCTTCATTTCATTGCAAAATTAAATTAAAGAACGTCATGCATGTTGTTTTGATGCTCTGTAACAGCTACGGGGTCGTTTTATGGGAGATATTAACAAGAAATTCTCCACACGACGGTGCTGTTAATACAGTGATTATTGCTGAAGCATTGAAAGGAAAACTGAAATTGAAAATTCCAGAGTCATGTCAGGACGTCATCAAATCAATTCTGAAGAGTATGTCGGCTTCTTCATTTGCTTGGATATAGGCCTATACTTAGCCACATGATAGTAATCTAAGCTGCCGTTTATAGATGAATATTAAAGAATATAGCACACCACAAAGAGTCTTAGCGATCTTGAACATCTTCAATAAGATGATGATGATGGTGCTCTGCCCGAAGGCAGGTTCATTGGCTTTACGCCCCTGGGGATGAGATGAGTGAGGTGGTTTCCCGTTGCCTTCCCCACAGACAATGATGGGTAAGCACTAAGCAACTTGCCCAGGGTCGCTTCGCAGGAGCTTGCGCCCCTGCGTCCCACACGTGCTAGCCCGACATATCTAAATCTCTGAATGTCAACTCCCAGCCCGGGACTTGAACCGCAGTCCGTTGCAACCAACAGACGAATGCCGTCCTCGCTTACCGGTGTAGCTAACTAGGCTAGAAATAAGAAATAAGAATAAGAAAGGCAGAATAATCGGAGGTGCAAGTATTTTCATGAAGATAAGGATACAATCACCGCTTACTCTGAAAAACAGGGGGAGCGCGTTGAAATTAATAAATAAATGTCAGTTAATGTCAATTGCTTTGTTTCATTGCGAAAAGCCAATTGACTTCAAATCTTCAAATTTGAACCCGATTTGAACCAGATAGCCTAATCACAATATGCAACCAAAACCAAGATCGATAAGAGAATTAATTCGATGGTCGATTGGCGTTGATATGGGACGATTATTTGCCTATGGAACACATCAACAAGGCCATCAGGAACTTCACAAATGGATTCACAAGAAGTGTTGGTCTGTTGGTAGGTCTACTGATACCGGACACACTGAACACGTGTCGGGAAGTAATATCAAGTTCATTTGATAACAATTATGCCTATGTGAGATGTCACTTAGTAAATCGCTGTTTATTACTTTTTGCTGCGTTATGTTTTTGAATTTTCAAAAACAGTGCGTGGTCTTATTAAAGGAGATATTACTTTTGTGCGGTTTGAAAAAGTTTGCTGAAATTTATCAATTGTACGTAATGAATTGCCTGTGAGCCTGGAAAATGTTATTTAAAAATTCGCACTTCTTTCAAGATATTGACAAAAAGAATGGACCCAACTAATAGGTCTACCATCTACAAATGACACAGAAATCGCAGCAGCCCCATTGATTATAAACCTGCGAAATTTGTCCAATAACTCACTGATGCAATAACAAAATCCTTTCACCACGCCATTTTGCGAATGCAGTATTGACAGGATTGTTCGTTGTATTTTCATTACCATTGTTATTGACGTGGCAAACCGCATCAATAAGAAAAATGCCTGGGGAGGAAAAAGTTCAAATTTCTTGGGTCATGACGTTATCCCAGTAACACTAGCTCTGCCTTCAGGTAACCTAATAATAATTATTAGGGCTCGATTTAAGATAATTTAAAGCGAAAACGGGTATTGAATGTCCATGTTCAGCAGTGTTCATCTTGGAATGAACCTAGGGGGTTTGCTGTGCAATAAAGCATATAATTTTTTATCTTTTCAGAATGTCTAAGTAACGACAAAGATAAGCGTCCGTCATTCTATGGAATACTTGAACTTCTCAGCAACTGTAAGAACATACTTCCCATAGGTTTTCTTTGAAATTTAATTTGACATGATTCCTCGGTAGATTTGGAAGATTGTTCTTTTTGACCCTATTGTCGAGCCTTAGAGATAATCTTAGCCAGTCGAATTTTATATTTTAAAAATGCAAGGTGGGCCATGGACTGAGAAATATTCCCTTTATCTTGCGTGGGTCTTTCAGTATCAGCATAGGCCTAAGCCAGAATGAACTAAACTTGGATCTTTACAGCACCCTCACCTAGGTTTTATCAGTAAGCCTGATCATCTATTTATCTATCCAATCTATGAAATTTATAAAGCGCCCCTTCAGATAGCTATTCAGATTAACTCCCGGCCCAGGCATGACCAAAGAGGAAAGTCTGGAGTACATGTAATTCACAGAAAGAGATATCATAGTCTTCAGAACGAAGATAAGACACAGATTATACAGACTAATTGAGAAAAACTTGTTCATTGACTCTTTTTGCATCGTAAGTCTTCCACTTCCCAATCAAGCACTCTAGACCAATGTCCATACCTTTACTCATTTTTACAACTCTGATCTCTTTGCCTCTTGCTACTTGATTCACACACAACCTCTGCGTCTTCCTCTATCACCGGACCAGCCTATCATATATCAATGACATCCGACTTCCTATCATCCTATGTTTTCAGTCTTCTCTCGTAACACTTCCAACATTCTCCTAAATTCTTTTCCAAGAAATAACAGTGACATACGGGAAACTATTCTGACACGACACACTGCGATAAGCTTGAGTGCAACGCTTTCTAAATTTAAAGTTTACAGCTGCGGTTGCGATTGCGATTGGATAGCAAATGGGTTTAATATCCTACTTTTTGTCTTGTAACAATCCTGAGTACTGTGCAGTATGATCACGGATCAGTTAATGTCGTCGAAAATAAATTAAACTTGCCTAATTAGCCATATAATAATGTCTTTTCAGTTTCTGCCGCGGATGAAAATCCAAAGGCAACAGGCGCGCGACAGAAGGTCGAAAAACATTCAAAGCCACTATGTATGATAAGTTTGTTAATATTTTCAATACAGTGCGGATTATTTCTGCAGTTCAATTTATGCTACGCGCTTTTTTGATCAAACTTATTCGATCACTTTAATTTTCAGTCGACACTCCGGGATTAAATTGCCTCTGCGGTTAAGATGCATCAAAAATCGCGTGTTTGGAGTAGGAAATCTGATGAATCTTCCGTAGTCATGTGGAACGGATTAAATTAGTTGGTTATGGCAACTGTAAAAAATGTTGGCAATATAAAATTCGGTAGAGCTGTAATTGAATATTCAGATCAACTGCTGAGTCCAATGACTGTAATCTAATGACACCCTACAAGAAATGGTTTGGCAATGTTCGTTCGATCCACTGTTTTGGCAACGGAGAAACCAACAATATCCAGTACTTTGTCTGCAGCCGGACTATTCAAGTACGTATCCGTAAGACTGGTCTCATGGGTACCGGTATTCCGAAATAGGCTAGGTCAAGATTTTACTTCATTTGAAGTTGAACTCAAAACCGAAGGCGTCAGGAATGGTCACTGGCAGTGACAGTGACAGTGACAGTTGAGGCGCTGCTGATAGCTATGCTGGTGTAGTGATTCTAGTGAGACAATATTTAGTGACTGAAGTATTTGGCGCAAAAGATGGCCAAACTGCATCGTCATGTAAGAAAAATAATATCATTTGGACCGACTTCACAATCATTAAGCTATATAGGCTAGGCTAATTGGTGTGAAGCATTTGGTAAAATGATATCCAAAACTGACAATGTAAAGAAACCAAGTTCAGCTTAATTTTAGCTAAGGTGAGAGGACAATAATTATTTATTAAATAGAAAGAAAAATCCTAAAATCGCACTTTGATGCTTTGTCTGCGGGCACCATGGTTGGCGAATAATCAAAGCGGTCCAGTAATTGCCATAGCCACAAGTCAATGCTCACACCCGGAACACCTTTGCGAGTCACGTCGATTTGAGATTATAATATAAGATTGGTCAAATGGCATCGTCTGTGATGTTTTGAATAGAATAAATGCTGTAATATTATTACGAAAACCACATTCTGCAACAGACTGCTATTAGGCGAGAAATTTTACCAAAAGGTCTCACAATAATTGTCTGCCTTTGGGTGAAATCCAGTGGCGTAGCAATTATAGGTCGTGCAGAGGAACCAATTTTTATTTTCAAAATAATTATTCAGAATGTAATCAAGTTTACATACAGTGTACTCACTGAATAGTGTCATTGGCCTAAGCCGGAATGTCCAAGTACGTGATTTAATGCACAAGTCGTGTGCGGTGTACCATCATAACAATATCTTTACACTTTGCAGTCTTTGGTGGGAAGTAGTTTCGCAGACGTAGAGGCTTAAATAATTATAATGGTGTCACGGATTATGGAATATTATAACTGTGTAGGGCTCTGTGCAATTTAATCGACAATAGTTGCAAAATTTGTTTACGGCACTTAGGCCTAAATATAGGCTACTCCCTCCGTCTCTCAGTTAGGTTTTAGTCTTAGGCTATCTAAGCGACAAGCACGCAAAGAACGGGCAAAGCAGGTATCCGGTCAAAATCGCGCGCACAAAACCGCGCACACGCAACCGCGCACAGGCCCGGCC
This sequence comes from Lumbricus terrestris, assembly GCA_949752735.1. Taxonomy (NCBI): domain Eukaryota; kingdom Metazoa; phylum Annelida; class Clitellata; order Crassiclitellata; family Lumbricidae; genus Lumbricus; species Lumbricus terrestris. Next base: position 45,275,714 of record OX457042.1, read on the forward strand.
CTAGGGTCTGCGGGGCCCTAGGCAGCAGCGAGTCCTCAAGCATAAATTTAAGCAGTTGATTTCCTGTCAATACAGTACCTAAGATGGGACACTTAACGTTGTTTCCAAAACTTATTTTGAGCCAAGAGCACTATTCTAAACTAAACTACACTGATGCAGCCTATACATATTTGACTTTGATGATGCATGTAAAAGTTTAGCAATTTTCCAAGAATGTGATGTTATTGTCATTAAAAACAATTAATAATATGTTCCAACTTAAAGCAGCTACATCCATGAGGATAGATCAATACTTTTCAAAATGTTAGGTTAGGAAAACTTAATAATGTGAACTAGCATCAGCGAACATGAAAATTTTCAATTAGCCTATCAGTAAAATCAAGACAGCAGGCCCGTAAGTATTAATAGTTGCTAGGTGAAGTCTAATTAATATACGCGATATGTTATTCGCAACTCTTGACAGCGGGTTCCTCTGCGTATAGCAGTAGCAATAGGAGTGTCCCATCTTATGAACCGTCCCATCTTAGGTGGTCTTCTACTACCTTTTGTATGCCTATATATCTAAGTAATGCCAAATCATCGGCGCCCGCACTTAGGAATAAGAGAGGCCCCGCCCCGAAAATTGAGAATTTTTAACAACTCGATCAGGTCTACGGTTTGGTTTTCGACAAATTTCTTTGCGCCAGAGCATAATGATGCTAATTATTCTCGAAGTACATTAACATTTAGACACCTATGAAAATATCCAGCTTCTAATTCTCCGAGGCTTTGCATTTTCTAAGCTTTTCTTTAAAATGTCACCTAATCATTGTGTTTTGCCTCTCTTGCAAAAATGTATGCGGACGTCCATTTGCAAATTTGAAGCAAAATGAGTAGGCCTATATATCACTGTTTTCTGGAGAAAATTCTACATGCAGGCCTAGCGTAAAATGTAGGCTATAGTTGTGAAGAAATTTCGTTCTTTCAAAAGCACCCTATCATATTTACGGGGCAAATTGCAAGCATAGTTGTTATACGATGGAACCATTGTCAATCTAAACAAAGATAAAAAAATTATAGCCAGCAGCGCGGGGCCCTGGAAGCGCGGGGCCCAAGGCGGCTGCCTCGCTCGCCTTGCCCTAAGGCCGGGCCTGACCGCGCATCACAAAACAGCGCATGATCATTACCGCGCACGATCATAGCCGCATTCAAGTATTCGACATGTATCCAGCTTCTAAGTCAGATCTAAAAGTACCTTCATCCAGCTTCTATTTCTTGTTCGTTATTTTCGTCAATCCAGCTTCTATTTCAGATATAAAAATATGAAAATACCTTCATCCAGCTTCCATTTCTTCAGCGTGTTTTTCATCAATCCAGCGTCTATTTCATATATAAAAATACCTTCATCCAGTTTTCATTTCTCATGCGCTATTTTCGTCAGTCCAGCTTCTATTTTAGATATAAAAATACCTTCAACCAGTTTCCATTTCTTAAGCTTTTTTTATCAATCCAGCTTCTATTTCATATCTAAAAATACCTTCAGCTTCCAATTCTCATGCGTTATTTTCGTCAATTCAGCTTATATTTCATATCTAAAATTACCTTCATCCAGCTTCAATTTCTCTTGCGTTTTTCATCAATTCAGCCTCCATTTCACCTCTAAAATAATTTAATCCAGCTTCCATTTCTCAAGCGCTGGACCATGGTTGTCTGTCGACCAGTTGGCGTTAGACCAGTTGCCTATAGACAAGTTGTCGTTTGACGAGTTGTCTGTATATACCAGTTGCTGTGACACCGCTTAAACAGGTGCTCAAGCAAGAGTGGTTAGGATCGTCGACCGAATACTAGTTTCAAAGGAATGTTCGAAGCCCCTAGAACGTTACAATTCCGAAGTTGAACAGATGCGCAAACAAGCGCGGTTATGATAGTACGTGGTATTGATGGCGCGCGGCTTTGTGATTCGCGGTTTTGTGAGGTCATCATATGTAAAAACTTTCCGCATTTAGCCTCTAACATTGTTTCAACTTTCAACTGTTGAAGAACAGTTGAGAGTTGAAACAATGTTTTTCGATAAGCTAAATCTTGTCTAGTACTATAATTAAGCAATTCTCTGGTAGACGGAGGAAATACAAAATGTTTTATAAAAGAAAAACCGGAGAAAATTATGAAAATTGTAATAAATTATTTTAGAAATTTGATTGCGGGTGCGAAAGATGCAATATAGTCTATCGCAAAAGAGCCAGTCGTTTTGCACAGCCGTTTTGTTTGAAATCGAGGGTTTCAAGCATTGAAGGGCCCACCACCGAAGTCCTGCACAGAGGCCCAAAAAACTTTGCTACGCCACTGGTGAAATCTATTTAAATAAAAATGTAAAAGTTTGTGTCTAATGAAGGATCTCGGAAACTTCTTCACCGATTGTTTTGAAAATTTTACCAAAGCGTTCCATTCGAATACGAGCGGGTTTGTATAATGCTTTTTGGGAAAAAGCGCAATCTTTTCGACAAAAAACACAACTTTGCATTCGATTCGTCAATTTTCACCCGACGTTGCTTTCGAATGCGGCCGTGTTTTTATGGCGCATATCCGCGCGTCCTCTTATAGCGCACATATATAATCTAGCTGTTAGTTTTTACAAAATCAAGGATCTCGGAAAGTTTTACGGACGGAAGGACAATGGAAGGACGGGGAGGGACGGAGGAGGGAGAGATGGAGGAGAGGAAGAGAGGGTAAGTGAGGAAGGGAGGGGACGGAGCGGGAGAAAGAGGGAGGGGAGAGAGGGAGCAAGGGGAGGGATGGAGGAAGAAGAGGGAGGGACGGTGGTAGGGGAGGAAACGGGAGGGAGGCAGGGGAAGGGTAGGGGAGGAGGAGGGGAAGGCAAGGGGGATGGGCAGGGAAGGGGGATGGGAGAAGAGGGCAAGGGGATGGGGAAGGGAAAGGGAGGAAAGGGGAGGGGAGAGAGGCAGGGGAACGGAGGGACAGAGGGAGGCAGAGGAAGGGAGGTAGGGAGGGAGGGTGTGAGTCTTTTCAGCCACAGCAACGCGTGGCCGGGTACTGCTAGTCCCAAATAAAACAATGGACGCCTAAAAGTTTTGTAATTCCATGACATTGACCATCATTTTATATAGCCTATATTTATATCGTGTTATAACTATTAGCTCTATTTTTTATAAGTCTGTGGATGAAAATTTGAAAGTCAAATCGTTTTCACAAGAGTAAGAACACTCACTGATATTAGATTATGGTTTTCTTTCTTATAACAGTCGGTCGAATAAAGGACTTTGTGCTTCGGAATAAGGCGTCTCTTCCACAAGGTAGGCCTACAGGCCTAAAGTCGATTTTCTTGCCAAAAATCTCGAACTCATGACTTGTGAGACTTCATAGCTTCATAAATGATCTAGAAATAAGAATCAGCGTTTCATGATTTTTATCGTTATCACGTTTAATTTCATTTTCAATTTTCTTTTAAAATAGTAGATTTGTTTGCAAAAGCAGTAATAAATTTAAGAATGGTATAATCTACTTTTTACGAACGAAAACAGCTAAAATGTCAGTATTGACAACAGTTACTATTGTGTAAAATCAAAAGTGTTAATGTCGTTACCTTAACACTGATTTGATTTTTGTTACATAATAGAACAGAAGATGGTTTCTTCAGAGTCAACAAGAATATTCATAGATCGAATGAGACAGGTAAGCCTATGTTGATTTAGATGCTGAGACCAGTAAATTAAAATAAATTATTCTGTTGACGGTCTATAGATATGATTCACACGAGATTTATATTTTACGAGATGAGGTAAGAAACTGAATAGGAACATTGCCAACAATGTTGAATCACAAGTGTTTCAAGTACTCCTTAGCAGCCTGAGTTTGATCGTAAAGCTCATGCCACAGTCATAGCCACCGGGGTTTCAGATTATCCCCTCCTAAACATTACCCCCCTGCAAACTGTAAATTGCATCAATCATCGCATTTATTGCACTAAAAACATCACAAAATTCATCCCGCTTCTTGTTTTGGTCTGAAGATTTTCATCCGTCATCCCACTTCGTGATTTTTTATCAATATTTTCATCTGTAACTAAAATACTATTCGCCGCTGAAGTTTACATGGAGAAAATGGCTTCGAGGCTATTATTTTTTTCGGATCAAAATATTGATAGCAAACCACGAAGTGGGGTGACGGATGAAAATCTTCAGACCAAAACAAGAAGCGGGATGATTTTCTGATTTTTTAGTGTAATAAATGCGATGATTGATGCAAATCTAGTTTCCGGTGGGTAATCTGAAACCGGTTTCAAGTTACCGGGGGGTAATGTTTAGGAGGGGGTAATTTGAAACCTTTACACCGGCACAGAATGGAAAAGGTCATGAAGATCTGCAGATAGGTCTAAGCATGACAGAATGACTTTGGCGGATAGACAGGGCAATGAATGTGCCGTCGGCTAGATTGAGGAGCGATTGCCGAATGCCAATGCTTAATTGCACTCGGGTAGATGGTTACCCCGGTAGTGGATTCCATGGGCATTATTTAACTTATACATTTCACTAAGAGTGCTGAACGGTAGGTTGTCATCACGATGACGGGGTGTGATATATATAGGCTACACGATTGGTGCCCGTGTCACGAAATAGAGTATCCCCCGTATTAATTGTATCCCCCCAAATTTAAAAAAGTCGTATTTTTTGGCAAATTAATTTTGATCTGCTTTTTTTGGAACAATGACGCTAACAGGTATGTTTATTCCTACTAGATAAGTTTTTTAGCCCTGTTTTTAGAGCACTTAAAACATTTAAAACGCTTATAAACATTCAGAGTCACTAAATAAATTCGAGTTGCTTTTATCTGAGCATTGCTTAGGACACTTCAAACAATTAGAGTCACTTTAAATTTTGATTACAGCATAAAAAATTTATTATGCGCATTTTTCAAAAAAGGGATAGAATGGTTTATCCTCCCGGATAGTAGCCTATAGACCGGTTAATTCCATCCGGGGGATAGATTAATTCATCCCCCCGGATAGCTTTCAGGTGGGATACTCCGTTTCGTGTCACCCGCGTGACAGGTGCGCCGTCAGTAAAGAATCAATATTACGGCTAGTCAATGCTGGTACGACGGCGGCCCACGCGCGTACGGCGAGTACTATTTCAATACGGCCCACCTTTGGCTGCTCCTCGCCGGTTTCAGGTGAGTCCGAATGAAGGTCACTACTTCAGATGTCATGCTGCAGAGGAAAGTGCTCCAAGATCCCCATGCTAACGAAAATTGCGCTTTTCTTCCGTGTGGATTGTAAGAGAAGTAGGCCTACATGTTTGATTCCAATGCAAATAGCGATCATTGATAAAACAATAACACCAGCTATAGAACGTAATTCAATAAGATCAAGTATTGTGAACATTAAAAAAGTGGACACCTTAAAAATGGACGTCCTAGGAACTCCATAGTACAAGACGCCCACATAGAATGGGTATTTTGGATCAATGGAAATTGACTAAAACAAGTGGTATTGCAGTAATGCATTTTTATACCAAAAGCAATAAACTGTATGAGAGCCAAACAAATTGAACTAAAACTAGGAAAGCAATTCAAAACACGAGAAGCAAATATTCAATCTCTTGTTGTAAGTCATTATTGTCATTTTCAATTTAATCACCGACTAGTGGCATTAATCACCGACTAGTGACAAAAGTCACACACGAATTCTTTGAATGTCTCTCCTCTGTAGGCTTACATTCTTCACGGCACCAACCCTTACTGTAACACTTCCTGCATTCTATTCATTTCGCTGTTCAAGCGTTCACAGTGAATTAGATATTTTTCATCTCCTCCGCAGAAAAACTTGCGCTTCATTTTAGTTGTCTTGTTTGGCCGAGGTTAGGCCTATAGGACATCTTGCTTTTCTCTTCTTGCATGTGAGTTTCTTGTTATTATTTAGTTCCTTCATTTTCTTTCTCCTCCAACTGTCTCTGAAGATTTGGTGTCCCTACAGATTGCAACAGATTTGTCTGTTGTGGCCTTATTTTCATTTGTGTCTTTCACGCCTTTTCTAGTAGTCTAACTTATTTTTTATCTTAGTTTTATGGAAAACTGGCAAAAACCGCGATCATATGTCTATAGGTTTCCTTTCTTCATACTCTCGATCTCTTGGTTTTTGTCAAGGGTGAAATAGATTCAATAAATACTGATAAATTTGTAGGCACCGAATTTTTATGAGTTGAAGGTGGTGTCATGGTAGACACCGATTCTTGGCAATTTGTTCATAGTATCAAAGACGCTCATGGGCATCTTGTAATCTCTATGCCTCCTATAGCCTACATTCAATACGCCCATGGTCTTCTTGTAATCTCTAATATAACCTATTATATTCAAGACGCCGATGGGTTTCTTGTAATTTTAGAGTCCATCTCTGCTCAAGGCCGTAGCCAGGATTTGATTTCGGGGGTGTTTCTTCAGTTACCCGTCCGAAAAACTGATGATTTTTTAGTCATCCGGTCCGAATTCTTCAGAAAAGTCACCAATTCATTCAATTTTTTTTACAGTTTTCATTTTGAGGGATGTTTTCATGGCTTTATTTCATGGTTTCAATAGTATAGGCCTACATCATGTATCAGTAAATGCATTATTTTATTTTTTACATTTTCCATTTCGGGGGTGTTCAATCACCCAAAACACCCCCCTAACTACGGCCTTGTCTCTGCTGACGGCATTTTATTTAACGAGGTCAATGTTTACGACCATTAAAGCCAGGCGAGGAGAACCAGCTTATTCACGAGCGCTGCGTCGAGTCAAAAGTGTTGTCCGTAAGGGTAGTCCAAAGTAATCAAGCTTTGCAAATCTCTGTTCTTAAAACTTGAATCCACACAACTTAAGCGCCCTCCAACTAATCCAAAATTCACTAACCAGAGCCGTCACCAGAACACCCAGACGACAGATTATCGTGGTCGGAAAATTCATAAATCTGCGGATGTTAGTTGATAATTATGCTATAGCAGATTATAGTAGATCGAGTGGTATTTTTAGAGTCAGAACGCTAAAATATATGCAGAGCTTAACCTATAGGCGCTTTGTATTCAAGACGTAAAACGATTGAATTGAAATTGAAATTATTTTTGTTGTCATTATAGGCCTAATCGAACGAGAAACAGACCCATAATTATAATATTAAGAACAGAGCCAATTTCAAAATAGTCACGAACTACCAAGCGGTCAGCTAACTGTGCGTATAAATATAAATAGTAGTCTATTTTAAGAGAGATAGGTTTAAGTCACTGAAGAGAGGAAAGTTGGTGAAAAATCTGAAACTACTGTCACACAACGTATAATTTTTTCCGAACAGCACCGAGAATTTTTGGAGGAACACTTGGATCCAGATTTTGGACTTTTGGACAAGTTGCAAGAACACAAAATCATTGGCTGGAGAGAAATCGATGACGTCACAAGCAAAGGTTCTTTGCGTAAAAAAGCCTCTCAGCTGCTGAATTACATTTTTGCCGAAGATCAAAGTGATGGTATTATCGAGGCTCTCAAAGATGCAGACCAGATTCACATCGTGAACTATTTGACAGCCAATGGAGGTGAGGTCTGAAATTAATTCAGACGGTTAGTCTGGTAAAGTAGGTAAGCTATTAGTGATTGCAAAAATTATTTTTCTTTTGACGGGTTCCTATAACCAGCACTCTCGCATCTCATTCCGTGAATCGAGAAGTGAGCAAAATTTTTATTTATGAATCAATCAGTGTCGTCAATTTTTTGGCACGATTTGAAATAGACCTATATGGTTTTATTGTGAAACAATAATCAATGAAATCGAATTTTATTTCTTTTTATCAAACGAAGAGTAATTATAGACTTCAGGTACATTCATTGGTAAATGTGAGGTCCATCATTGAACACTGAGCTTGTAGGCCTACTCTAGTCTCCAGTCATGCTCATTGTAGGCTAATTGCGATCAGGGAGCATTTTTTCTCAGGGCGGAAATCTTCTATTTCGACTTTCTAGCAGTTAGATTATCTAGGAAGTGGACTGCGAGGAAGAACAATGCAAACCAGAATGCGAAACAAGCAATGTCAAAATGACGATTGCGAGTAAGACGACTGCGAAGATGACGAGTTCTTAGGAAAGTTCGATGGGTATCCGGTGGCGCGAAATTCTCGACATCAGGCAAAAGTAGCAGCAGGGACCAACTTCGTTGACCCTACTAGCCAAGCATCAAATCAAATGTTTGATCAGAATCCATTTTCCTAGCGTAGATTTTGTGTGTTCTGTATGAATGGAATTGAAGTCTAGCCACAACGACTCTTCACTTCCAACTTTACTAGCCTACGTCTGACGCTGAGCGTTTACAAGTAATTTATGTATTCGCAAATAAATACTATTATAGAATATTCAGATGGATATGGTGGAGATTGGCCTTTAACTGCGAAGGAAATGTCAACATTAGACACCAATCACGGAAGTTTGGTCGATCTTGTGGAATTGACTGATCTACTCGATCTTCTGAATTCATTGAACGTCATTAACAGCCGGCAAATGGATTCAATTTCTTCAAAGCAAACTTCACATGAGAAGAATCGTGCATTTTTGGACATTTTTCGAAGACGCAGTTTGCGTGACTATCAACAGACAATCCATTGCCTTCATCAAACGAAACAAGGACACATCGTAAATATAATAGAGAGTGGCGGAGGTAGGAATCACTCACTATCACCGACGATCAAAATTATTCTGATTCTTACTAAAATAAATGTATTTTCTGTACTAAAGTATTCCTCTCCTTAGAAGTTTAGAGTTTCATTACCATTGTTAGTTGACTGAAATCATGACTGACTTTTCATCTTGACAATGAACTATGATGTACAGGGTGCGCCAAAAAAAAAGACCCCCCTAGGTTTTTTGCCAATATTTTTACCAAAAGTAAGAATTTCCAAATGAAATTTTACAGGCTTATAGACAATTCATATTTACACATTATGACCAGATTTCATCAAAATATTTCAAACAGAACAAAAGTTATATCACTTTTAGTGAGACCACCCTCGGTTTTTTGGATGATTAAAAAAACGTCAAAAAAGGTGGGTGTCCTCACTAAAAGTGATATAACTTTTGTTCTGTTTGAAATATTTTAATGAAATTTCGGTCATCATGTGTAAATATGAATTGTCTATCAGCCTGTAAAAATTTCATTTTGAAATTTTTACTTTTGGCCAAAATATTGGCAAAAATCTACTTTTTGTTGCGTTACGTTTTTGAATCGTCAAAAAACGGTGGGTGGCCTCCCTAAAAGTGACGTAACTTTTGTTCCGTTTGAAATATTTTGATGAAATCTGGTCATGATGTGTAAATATGAATTGTCTATAAGCCTGTAAAATTTCATTTGGAAATTCTTACTTTTGGTAAAAATATTGGCAAAAAACCTAGGGGGGGTCTTTTTTTTGGCGCACCCTGTACATGTAGGCTTAATACAAAACTGCATTTCGTCTCTTCCAAAGGCATTGCAAACGAGGTCAATGTCATTTCCAAAATCTGACAAGTTTTTAAGTGCCATGAGGCACTTGGATGTGCCATTTTTCAAAGTCTGGATTGAAATTCAGAAAACGATATAGACAAGGCTACCTCACTGTTACAGTAGACTTTGCAGCTCTTTATTTCCACTGTTCGTCTGTGCCACTTTAAGGTCCTTAGTGCTTACTGAGTGTGGTCAGAGAAATCCATCTTTCGTTATTTCTTTTCTTTTCTACTTATTTTTTCTACTTCGCATAACTTTAAAAATAATCATCGTCCAGTCTGCTGCTAGCACATACATATTCTATAAGGAAACTAATCTTTCTATAATTATTTTCCAATGCGTCCAATCCAGTCTGTCCTCGTCAGTGATTATATAAGATTGACCCCCTAGCTTCGCCTCAAGGCCGTAGCTAGGGGGTGTTTTGAATGTTTGAACAACCCCCAAATAAAAAAAGCAAAATATAATATATTGCATTTACTAGCATATGATGTATAAGATCTACAGTGTGCAATGTATTGGCCGCCCAGAACTCGCAGAAGATCGCGATTTCAGAAGAAAAAAGCATGAAAATTTTCCGGTATCGTTTTGCGCCGCGGTGAACTTTTTTCGGGCGAAAAATCCTACGAAAAGCATGTGATGACTAAAAAAGTCATCAGAAATTTCGACGACTAAAAAAGGTCGTCAGAAATTTGGCCAAGAAAAGCTGGTGAACCCCCCCCCCAATCAAACCCTCGCTAGGGCCTTGCTTCACTTTCAGGAATTCCTACATTAATAAATTCCATCCTCTGCCTTTCAACCTTTCTCGCCATCAAAACCCGCAGTTACAACAATTACTGCTGTGACTCTGGTCTCTATGCAATGGGCATCGATCTCCGGACAATCCTTAGGCCTAGCGGTTTTCCATTTTTAGAATGTGCTTTAGAAATGTGTAATCTACGATCGCGATTAGGCTTCCAGCAATTAGCATATGAATTGTGAGTGCAAGAATTTAGACAGAGCCATGATTGGAATCAATAAACAGTAAAAAAATATGAAATGGAATAAAAGTAAAGAACTGCAGAGTTGTAGGTTCTATTAACTAAGTCACCAAACAATGCGCATAATATGACTAATAATTTTAATATTTGAATAGAAACAAAATAAATAAATTTTGATAAATTTTGAAGAATAAGACAATAGTGGTTTTATTTTAGTCTGTGTCAAAGGCAAATAGTTGACAAATGCATTTTAATCCTAGCTAATAGCAACAATTAAAGCCATGTAACAAATTAACAAAAAGGTTTTGAAAAAATACATGTAGGTTAAGTTGGGACCTTTTATATAATAGCTTCATGTATAGCTTCATAATAGCTTTCAGCAACACACAAATAACTAAATCAAACCTTTAGGCAGTAGCTTATCTGTGCATTATTTTGTTTTGTTATTTTAGTTGTTTCTCTGATTTCTGTAAACTTTACTGAGAGAATCGACGTAGGAGAAAATGAAGTTGTGTTTGGAGTAACTAAACTGGGAAATGAAATCTACGTTCTAAGTCAACCAAACTCTCCTCCTTCTTCTTCTCCTTCTTCTCGTCTACATTTGGGCATAATCCGTGTCTTTGAGGATCGAAATCCATTTCACCTTCATAGCGAAATCGAAATAACTGAGATCGCACACGCCAACGACATCGGATGCAGTGAGAAGGAAAACTGTCTCTACGTCAGCGACTCTTATGGGTCCTGCGTGTGGAAGATAACAAGAGAGACAGATGAGGAAAGAAAAATCGTCAAATGGCTTGTCACTGATTATCAGCCAATGGCTCTGTCGTTGACCAGTGATGGTCATTTGTTGATGGTCAATACCTCAGCGTCCTTTCTAATGATCTACGGATCAGACGCACAAACTGTTCGATCGATTCAGTTACAAAGAGACATTAAGCTTCGCCATGCAGTAGAAACATCCAACGGGAATTTCATAATACTTTACGGGTGGAGAGAAAACGAGGAGACGGGAGAAAGTGGGTCAAAAGTAAAGGAGAAGGCGTGGGGCATATTTGAACTGGCCAGAGATGGACAGAAGGTTATCCGTAATTTCATTTGTTCAAGTGAAACACAACAACTGAACGATCCTTGGTATCTTTCACTCGATTCCAACGATCAGGTGTTTGTAATCGACACACGGAATGAGAGGGTGATTCTATTGTATGCAAATCTGAAATGGAATCGAATTCTCTGTTCAACAAAAGAGAAAGAACAAGAAACAGGGATACGACATCCATGGACTTTACATTACGACGAAGGAAAGAAACAACTTTTCGTCGGAGGGGAAGGAGTCAACATTTTGACTTTAAGTCGATAATAAGTTCACTTTCATCAATTTATTCCCACAGGCGTACGTTCATTTCAATATAGACATAACCGATTTATTAATATACACCGTGTCTCAAAAAAATCTGTGCAGAATTGTTTTTGTGAGAACTTCGTCAAATTTCCATCAATCTTAATAAATTTTGGTAGGTAGATGGCAAAGTGGCTGAAATTTCATGATATATATAAATTTTCCACCTCACCTGACTCATTTCACCGCACTACCTTGTTAAACACAGATTACCAATTTTTCATATAACGCATAGATTTTATTACCTGCATGCAACAAATTATCTGGCGACTGAATTAGCACGCAGTAAAGTAAAATAATGGTTTGCTTAGCAGAGTGTTTTAATAACTATGACAGATCTGCTTAAAAGTGTTAGAATTGGTGCTCGAAATGTGCCCCGAATATACGGACACAAGCTCTTAGACGGCGACGCAACTGGCCGATAGCAGCAACAACGATCGACTGGTCAAAGCGCGCCCACTCGTCAAACAGGAGCGTTTTGAGTTCGTAAACGTTGGCTACTCTGGACCGGTAAACCTTCTCCTGCAGCACACTCCATATGCTACAGTCGACTGGGTTAAGATCCAGTATATTCGGTGGCCACAGTGTTGGAGAGATGAAGTCGGGCGTCTCTCGCTCCAGGAAAGAGACAGTGTCGCGCGCTTGATGCGCCGGTGTAAAGGTTTCAAATTACCCCCTCCTAAACATTACCCCCCGGTAGCTTGAAACCGGTTTCAGATTACCCCCCGGAAAATAGATTTGCATCAATCATCGCATTTATTGCACTAAAAAAATCAGAAAAATCATCCCTTTCTTGTTTTGGTCTGAAGAATATCATCCGTCATCCCACTTCGTGTTTTGTTATCAATATTTTGATCCGAAAAAATAATAGCCTCGAAGCCATTTTCTCCATTGTAACTTCAGCGGCGATTAGTATTTTAGTTACAGATGAAAATATTGATAACAAACCACGAACTGGGATAAGAGGGACGAAAATCTTCAGGCCAAAACAAGAAGCGGGATGATTTTTCCGATTTTATTAGTGCAATGAATGCGATGATTGATGCAATTTACAGTTTGCAGGGGGGTAATGTTTAGGAGGGGGTAATCTGAAACCTTTACACCGGGACGCCATCCTGTTGAAAGACAATAAACTCGTCCTGGGATATCCGGCGTATGTCTGGCGGTATCTTCTGGGCAAGAAGGTTGTCGCGATAGTAGACCTATGCCCCATTCACTTTGACATCCGGCTCGATGTAATGGATTTCAGTGCAGCCAAGCTTCGAGACGCCGTTATTTGAAAAATTGGTACATATGTGTTTAACAAGGTAGTGCGGTGATATGAATCAGGTGAGATGGAAAATTTCTATGAAGCATAACATTTCAGCCACTTTGCCATCTACCTACCAAAAGTTTTTATGACTGGTGGAAATTTGACTAAGTACTGACAAAAACAATTCTGCACAGTTTTTTTGAGACGGTGTAGATCTACTGAACGCCATCATTACAATCATATTATTTTTGTAATAATAATTTGCAGCAAAAATATATACTTTAGGCCTACCACTGCGCACTTTCAATATTATTTTAGGATTCACTTTAGAGAAATCACATAGGCTGATAGGCATTAGGCCTGCACGCATACGGCATACGCTTTCGAATGTCAGGCGTTTAATACAGTGACTGAAGAAAGAAAATCAAGTTGGGCAAGCATCTCTTTTACTGTGATTGATTCTCTTGTATGCAAATCTGAAATGGAATCGGGTTCTCTGTTCAACAAAAGAGAAAGAAAAAGATACGTGGATCCAATCGCAATCATGAATTTACACAGCGCAACTTCAAGAGAAACTCCTCAAGAAGGTTCATTTGCGCACATTTGAGGTAAACGTTGTGTTGATATCCCAGGCTATAAAAGACGTTACCCGAAATAATCGAGGTACCCCTGACGTGAGAGGTATCCAAGGGCGGATACAGAAATTTTCGAAGGGGGCAGAAATTTTCGGTCTTGCGACGTGAAAAAGTTCGTCTTAGTAACCGAAAAATCTGATGACCTTTTTTTAGTCATTTGTAACTCACTCCATCAAACTGCGCTGAACTAAATGTGTCTTTACAGGTAATACATAACAGTTGTAGGTCTATATGTGGAGAAAGATTCAGGATCCTATACGGCAGCTGGAGTTTTAGTAGCAAAACAAGCCTCAATGGTTCTGGTGACCGTAGTCGCAGCCTTGGCACTTACACGTACCATGGTGATTCACAGATTCTTCCGAACCACTTGGATTCAATACACCGATTGTAATGATACCACCACTCTAAGGGAAGAAGCTCAAAAGCACTGGCGGATTTAGATAAATTTGTTTAATACAATTCCGGCTATAAAAACAGTTAAATAAATAATTATGTTGAAATTCATGCACTTTGGCAAAAAGCAATTTAAAATGCACTGCCATTTTTTTATGTGGTACTGATTCCAATCCTGGCGTAATATCAGGAGCATGAGATATTTTCAAACGAAGTTTTTAAAACTTATTAGTGAAAGTGTTCTTATATTCTTACTATTTAATGAGAACGAATTGCATGATTTTTCATAGGACTCACCTAGAGTGAGTCACATCCAGTTGTTTTAGAGGGTTAAGGGATCCTGTAGCAGCACACATGAAGCAATTGTTACTATAGACTTTCTTTAGCGCCAATGTTTAACAAAATATCCCAAGGGACGACGAGCAAAGTATTTTGCTCAAGGTCCCTGCTCAGCAACCAGAGGGGAGGCTCACCCGCAGAATCATTTATCTAACCATAATTAATTAGGCTAATATGCCAGTTTTTTTATCGCCACGTCACAGAAATGACCCACTGAATCGACTATCGTGCTCATGTTAATTACTAAAAATATTATCATCACCAATGCTATATGAATATAGGCTATTATCGGTATGGTCGTTCCTGTATTTCATGCAATCTACATAGGCTTATCAATAACCAAAGAAAGACAATCTCCTTATGCCAAGGGACTTAGGAATAGGCCTACAAAGGTTTGATAGCTTAAACACGATGCGTAGCCTAAAGAATCCGTTATTTCCGATACTGCCGTTGTCACGAAATAGAGTATCCCCCGTATTAATTGTATCCCCCAAATTAACAAAAGTCGAAAAACCGCTTCCGCGTGTATTTCGTTTTAAAAAAATCAGGGGGGATACTCCGTTTCATGTCACCGTCTGCAGCTTGCAAAATAACAATTCATGTTTCTAATAATGTCAACAACTTGCCGCAGATGACACGAGTCTATTGTAGGCAAAACTTAGTAGGTCTTTTATTCTGCCTATTCTGACTCGGTGTTTTGTTCATGCAGACGAATTTTCTATTGTTAGCCCTCCATAGGTTTTATTCATGTAGAAGCGCTTTGTTAGAGGTGATTCTTTATAACATCAGCAACTAGGGCTTTGGGCGTGGACGTCACCGCGGTTTGAAAGCACAACGCTCTTTATTATCACCCTGCCAATAAACATCAGGCCATTCGGTTTCTCCGTTACGGTAGGCCTACGTGGGTTTCAATATATTGCATATTTTGTTATCAAAACTCTACGCATGACGCAATGTGATCACAACAGCGAAATTATAGCCTACTAGGCTACTTCCTCTTTGCTCCGCTCACGATTTACCCGGTATTGGATATAGGCCTATTATTGCTCAACTTCGATATTAGATCGCGCGGGTATCAGCAGTGAAAACGTCTTCAGTGTTGTGTTCTACTGGTCTACTGCAGCTCAAAGGTAAATCTTTCTTATGATTGTATGAACATAAAGATCGTATTTCAGCAGATCATTGACACTTCCTGCAAAAGACAAAAACCTGTACGAGATTTCAAAACGGTGAAGATAGTGGTAGGTTTCTTACGATTTGGGGCTAAATTGAAGAGTAGATTATTTTTTTTATTCAATCACGAACAATAGAGTTTCAGAATATTTGAATATCATTAAAATGAGCGCAATTTCCAAGTTCTAAAGCGCCTTTTCAGCGAAGACTTAAAGCTATAATTGACCTAAAAGATAATTAATTGAATTATCCCGCAATCTATTAAATTTTCAATTTTCAATGAATAGAGTTTGACACTGTTGTTGATTCGGATAATAATTATTATAGCCTAAGCTTCGTGATATCAAATGAAATCAACTCGTTGCTGTTTAACGCCACTGTGTCATAGCAAGGATGATTGGTGTCGCCCTCCTAATTTATCCAGACTTGAGACTGGCACTACTAGAGTAAGACCAGAGATGCTGACCTAACTATGGCTGGTAATAGAGCGGTGGAAATTAGCCTACTTAGTAAACTATGACACTGGAGCACCCGAGTGAATTTAATAGTCTTGTATTTCAATCGATGTAGGTCATTTCTCCGTGTAAATGCTGCAAATACGATGGCAACACTAGGACAGAGAGACTGAGATATGTAATGTGTGTCTTCCTTTCTTTCAGATCTTGCAAACGTGGTAGGCCTAAACAGATCGACGGTCAAACAACGACGGTGCTAATTATAGTCATATTGATATGCGTGGCTAACTCCATTGTGACCGGTAGTATTCTTTGTGATAACAATATTATTATAATATGTTCATCCGATTGTCGTTGAATAATAGGTTTAATCGAATATCCCAACAGTAAGTCGGGCCTACATGTATACTGACTGAATAACTTTACAAGTTATGTTGATCAACAATAAAACATGAACTATAATATTTCATCGACGATTTTGTTTCCAGATGGCTGCATTCTTAAGCGCAATCTTAATTAAACCGAAGATTTCCATAGCTTCTTTCTGCTGCTTAGCACAGGGCACGATGAGCGACAAAGCGCTTTTAAAAACATGTTATCGACATCCTATCTTATCGACAAAATTTAGCTTCTTTAGTTTGTCGCATCTGGCTTGGCCACGTGTTGAGGGGAGACTTGCTCTCTAAGATGGTGCTCGAGGGATGAATGGAGGTAAAATAACCACCAGGAAGACCAAGAAAGATGATGATGATGATGACGATGATGGACTGGTTGATGGACGGATAAGTGGACTGGACGAGGATTAGAAATAAATCAAGAAACAGCACGACCTGCCTGAGTGCATAACGCTAAAGAAGAAGTCAAGTGCGGTGTGTCAGATTGAATTTTAATAAACGAATATTATAAATCGAGTCACAGTCAACGACCGCTCGCAATTTGGTCGATCAATGGGTGAATGAAAATCGTGGAGTTAAATTTGACTTCTGTAGTAACTTGTCATCATCCCTTCATTACTGATTGAAATATTACTTAGTTGTGTCAGCGTGCTATTAGGACCCTCTACCTGGAATGGTCTTCCTTAGACCGTCTGCTCTTTTTGTAAAAATCCTTCTAAGACTTTCCTCTCTCATCTCAAGACAGTTTTATTTGGCCGCGCTGAGGTTGGGAGCGCCTCTGAGTAGTCCTCTGGAAGAGGCGCTATATAAATGCATATAATAAATGAATGAATTAGCCTATACGAAGAATATCATTTTTTTATTAGTAAGCTTATTATTAGGCTATGTGTTAAATTGTTGCTGTTATTATTAAATTGTTGTGTTTTTTACCCCTAAGTATAAGCTTGTAATTTTTGATCACTCAGGGACTTACACACTAATTACTAAAATAAAAACACCTGGAATGGCACATAGTCGTCGTTATTGTTGTTATTATTATTATTGCATTTGCAGGAAACGATCAAGACTATACCGCGCGATTGAACAATGAATTTGGCAACAATTCAAAGGAAGGTCGATTGGAGATATACTATACAGGTGGCTGGGGAACAGTGTGTGATGACGATTTTACAAATGCCAGCGCAAGAGTGGCATGTAACAGTCTAGGATTTGGGTAAATTCTCGTGGTTGTATTGTTGAACATCATTGTATCTGTTATTACTTACTTACTTAGCACGTAGTCCTTCCTCGCGCTGGTAGCGCATCGGGTGACACAGCCTCTCCACGTTATCCTGTCCTCCGCAGCCATCCGAGCATCCTCCCACGTCATTCCGCCGCCTTCCAGGTCCTGAGTGATCGTGCTTCGCCAAGTCTTTCTGGGCCTTCCTCGTCCTCTTCTCCATCCCGACGGAATCCAATCCGGTGCATGTTTCAGAGTTCCCTCTTCTCCAGATCTATGTAGGTGACCTAACCAACGTAAGGGCGCCTTCTTCAGCATGTCTTCCAGTTTCTCCATGGATGTTCTCCTTCTTACTTCCTCATTTCTGATCTTGTCCCTCCAAGTGATCTTCAGTATCCTTCTCAGCCAACGATGATGAGCCGCCTCAAGTTTCTTCATATTGGCTTTTGTCATAGACCATGTCTCCGCCCCATACAGCAATGTTGTCAACACCAAAGCTCTGTACAATCTTGTCTTTGTTACTAGACTGAGTCCTTTGTTCCTCCATATATTGTTCAACCTTCCAAATGTGGCATTGGCTTTTCCCAATCTGCTACCAATCTCCTTATCACAGCTGCCATTGTTTGTAATTACACTCCCCAGATAGCAAAAATGTTCTACCTCCTCCAGCATATCCTCTCCAACTTGGATGTTCTCCGTCGTTGTCCATTTCCCTATTTTCATAACCTTTGTTTCTGCGGTATTGATCCTCAGTCCATTCAGACCCGCCTCTTTCTCAACACTGTCTGTGAGCTTTCTCATTCCTTCCCAAAACCTGCAGTAACGCTATATCGTCTGCAAAGTTTAAGTCCGCCAACTTTCCCGCTCCTTTCCACTGCAGGCCACACTTCCCTTCTTTTGTGCTTCGTCTCATCACCCAATCGATTGTTATCAGGAACAGCATTGGTGACAAAATGCATCCCTGAACATAAACAGTCATTGACAATGCTATGTTTGTGCACTGAATTATTCAGTGCACAAACATAGCAGTGCATGCCCAAGTGCATTATACAGTCAACCATAAGGTAGCCCAAACAAACGCATCAGTCATAAGGCAAGCTTTCAATTTGCGGATGAATTGATAAACAGTGCGTAGGTGTTCTATAAGGTCATTCCGAATGAAGGAAACTCGCGATGTAGTATGATCTAAACAAAAGCAATATAATTTTGCGGTAATATTCTATGAGATGAAGTAATAGATTTAAAAAATCTAAACTGACAAATGCTGCTGAACAACTAGGACCTAAGGCATTTCAAAACGAAATCAATGTCAAATCAGTTTTTATCAGCGCTGCACCATAGCTTACAAAACACTGTGGCACTCATCGTTGTCAATAGCTTAAAATGTGAATTTTGCATTCGCGTTTTTGCTTCTTTTTATATGTTTTTCATATAGACCTACTACTGTTTCTTTTTGATCAGTTACATGGGTGTTGTGATTGGCAATCGCTACGGGGCTGGAGTAGATCCGATATGGCTGGATGACGTCAATTGCACTGGATCCGAAGCTGGTATAGATGACTGCGTCCATAACGCGTGGGGCGTCAACGACTGTAGCCACAGTGAAGATGTCTCAATTAGTTGTGGTGAGTCTTTGCTACAACGCTAAGACTAACGGTGCCCTTTCTAACTCCACAAAAGATTGCCTAATCATTCTGTGCATCTGTGAGCCTTGAAGAAGCGAAGAAGTTCACAGTAGACACTTCTAAAGCGTTTCTAATTACAAACAGTGGCGGGGCTAGGATTTCCGTTTTCAAGGGCTGAAACCTCACGGAGGAAATTTTCCCAAAATTCACCTTTCACATTCCAGAGGCCAAATGACAGCCATATTGTTGATAGACTCTATAATAACGCGGAAAGGCGTTGTTAATCTCATCACAGTAATATTAGGCTTATACAGTTATGGCCAGCAGCGCGGTGCTCCTGAAAGCGCGGGGTCCAAGGCGACTGCCTCGTTCGTTTTTCTCTAAGGCCGGGTCTGCCGAAGAGTTCCTTCTAGTTAAGATCTTCGAGCTCAGTGATCTCTGATTCTGTTGGTGAGTTTATAGCTTAACACAATCTGAAAGTATACATTACGGCGTTGGTTTTTTAATGTGTTTGTATGTGTTGTGTGTGGCCGTTTTCTCACGTTTGAGCAATTCGCAATGTGAGTCATTAGGCCTGTTGCCAGGGCCGTAGCAACAAAGAACGTGGCCCCCTCCGAACATTATGTCCGGGTGAATACGGAATACATGATGTATTCCGTATTTACCTGACGTTTTGTCAATAGAACCGGCATGTACAACAGCGTCAAAAATGTCACTTAGCCTACCTAGTTATATCTTACATTTTTCACCACGCTTAGAGCCCCCTTCCTTGCGCGGCCCTGGTCCCCCTCCGGTCGGAGGGTACGGAGGGCGGTCGCCACGCCTCTGTCTGTTGCCAGGGCCGTTAACGTCGGCCAGATTGAGTCATTTTAATGTTTATCGTAGAAGCATTTTGAGCTTCTGCTTCAATCTTTTTGTGCTTGCTCAACGTGCGGCACGACTAACATACACAACAATTTTCATTGGCTGCGGTAGTGAGGAAAACACATAAAAAATTTGCTTATTGTCAAACCCGCAAAAAATGAGAGGTGGCCACCCATTAATTTCTTTATCTGCGTGAATGCTAACAAAATAGAACTAGGACCTATTCCTATTCGTTCAATCATCCATTCGTTCATTCATTCGTTCGTTCATTCATTCATTTTAGGGACTTGTATAGAAACCCTTCAAGAAACCTTATTAGGAGCACTCCCAGCCACGGCTAAAGAAAAATGCTTCAGTGATCAATAAAGCAAAATAAAATCTGATTGTCAGCCCCAAATGAGGTCTCTCTGGATGATGGGCCTGCAGCCGAGAAAGCTTGGGGTTTCTATCAGCCATACTTAGCGAGTCCGTTAAACTAGGGGATTGCCCTCTGAGCGAAGAGTCCGACGCTGCTGCAACGTCGGACCAGGGACGGCAGAGATCGCCGACGGCCATCCGGACAAATAAAATTGGGCTGCCGCATCTGCATTGGTTTTTCATTCTAGCGCAATTATTAATGGCATATCAAACGATGAAAGCTGCACAGAAATGTGAGACGCTAACCATGTATAACCATCTTTGAATGGTCTGAATATCGTCCTTTTTGTGTTATAATGCAGACTGTACCTCTCGGAATTTCTCTCAACGAACTGGAAAAATTTCTTCACCGAATTTTCCGTCGCAATACGCCAATGACTTGAATTGTTACAGTTGTATCACAGTTGAGACTGGACAAAAAGTTAGCATCACGTTTCTGGCATTCGACACCGAGGCCTGCTGTGATTCGGTAACGGTGCGTATCAAAGTTCTGAATATATCAAATATCTGGCAGACTTAGATGCTAGTATGAATTCGGAATTTAATCTTCAACAAAATTTTCGTTCAATTATGTTGCAGGGTCACATATAATCAGAGACGCAATACAGTGCTAGGCTGTTAGGTTGCTTGCTAAACTTAACTGAAAGTCTCTTCAAACTTTTTGTTATGTGCAACGTCGTCGTTTTCACTTGAAGGCATTTGCCATCTGTGCGATATTGTAGATTACGTGTGAATCTGGAAGCAACTATTCGTCACCAAGATATTCTGGCTCAGAGATTCCTGCAGTTTTAACGATATCCTCATGTACCGTTGTGAATGTGGCTTTTCAAACAGATGGCACCGTTTTAAGCACCGGTTTCAGTCTAACGTATAATATCACCTCAGGTAAATTATCATTGAGCAAGGCTTACCATTATTATTTATATATTTATGTTTCGCACTAAATTGTATGACAAAGTGTCAAATCCTATTCAGCATGCATTTAAAAACCATTCTTTCTGATCGTGGTTTGATGTTGTCAGGTCGGGGACGCCACGGATGAGTTTCTTTCTCAGTGGCACAATAAAAAATTTGCGGTTACGATTACGATTGAGAATGACAATGAGCTACGAACACAAATGAAACACAAGAAAGCCAAGGTGCAATGTTTGAAATGAAGCAGACGCCCTCCACATGAGATATAAAATCATGATCCCGCACCTACCCATTAGCCTATTATTAGGTGCAATATTATTATATTTTAAAATTGACCAAAATAAAACGGCATACCTGGGAACGGCGGTCCCAAATTATAAAATTCCATAAATCGATAGTGCGGAGTATTGGATGGGCAAAAAGTGTGGGTTTTTCATCCAGCCTCCATTTCTTAAGCCTTTCTTTGTCAATCCAGCTTCTATTTCAGATCTAGAAATACCTTCATCCAGCTTCTATTTCTCATGCGTTATTTTCGTCAATCCAGCTTCTATTTCATCTGCAGAAGAACCTTCATCCAGATTCCAATTCTCTTGCGTTTTTTCATCAATCCAGCCTCCATTTCACCTGTAAAAGGTCTTCATCCAGCTTCTATTTCTCAAGCGTGGTTTATATGAACCCATCTTATACACCGCGCTATTACAAGTCAGGTTGATTTATTTCCCAACGGAATGCCGTCAAAACAACGTAAACAATGACGTAAAAAGCCCGAGAAGCTCGTAAGTAAGTGAATAAGTAAAGAATGAAGAAAATAAGTGACTAAATGCAGCCCTAACTGTAGTTGGCTCTTCCTCTGACGAAAATACATGTTTCAGAATTTGGGACCGCCGTTCCCAGGTATGCCAATAAAACGGAACCACTTCCATGTTAAGAAACGAAGCTGAACACATAGTAAATAATAGGATTTAATAAGATTAATTGCTCGGTAATGCAAAACTTAAACTGGCCATCTTTCCTGTTCCTTAAGTCCGGCAAGAACTGCACGCGAGAAATAAGAGCCAAAGACTACTAAACTTTAGAGTAAATAATTATAGTCGTTAGCCTACTTAGCGCTAGTGTTATAAAGTCCAACATTCCAGTCATCGGATTCTAGAAATGGGGTTGCAACGCCGGTAACATAACTGTCAGTAAACCGTTGAAAGTAAATAAATTAACCACTTCAATTAGCCTATGCCTACAAGCGAGTGGTAGACTTACAGAAGACGTCTGGTATGCAAAACAATAATATTGTTAATATTAATAGTATTAAATTTTTTTAAATAATTTATTAGGACTAGATTATAGCCTACATGCATGGGTTCCATTGTTCCATAGACCTGCATGGGGACGTAGAATAATTGTAGATGACTATCATTAATACGAAATAGTTCAATTGGTTTATCATATATAACATCACAACGGTTATGATTGACTGGGTAACATATTCAAGGATTTCAACTTTGTGAATAAATTGGTCGTCTGGTTAAGCCTGCTAGCTTCATGACAATATGGTTTTCGTTCGCCATAGTTTTAATCATTGTGCGCGAGACATCGGCTCATTATTATGCTACAATTGCAATTCTGGGTTTGCAGTTTTTATTTAAAAACTACTTTCCTGTATTTGTATGCAGACTGTGCCGATACATATTTCAATGGATCATCTGGGCAAATCTCATCTCCGAATTTTCCGATGGCGTACACAAATCACCTAGATTGTTCGAGTTATATCAAAGTCTCGTCTGAACACACAGTCATCATCACGTTTCTGGCATTCGATACCGAGCCAGCTTTTGATTGGGTCACGGTACGTATGAGATTTTCGGATAAAAGTTCATCATATAACCTTTGTTACACGTGGAATACTTTCTGGCTAATACTGTCAACTTTAACTAATAAATGCAAAAATCTTGGAAATAGCCTACAAATTTCATTTGTTCATTACAATAGGCACGAATTTACTTTTAACAAGGAAACGGTGCTTTGTAGAATACGAATATCTGACTGAAAGGTAAAATTATTCCACACTGGACACATTCCAATGTAAAACGGGTATTGGCCCAGACAGCACTTTTCTACGCAGGTTTCTATGGAGTCTAGTATGGTAAGCATGAGCATCCGATACATTGGAAAAGTAGATCGCGAATGATGTGGTAATTAATTTGTTAAGTTGCTCAATTACTAAAATCCTAATGTCATAAATTTATGGTATTAGGATTGTCATGGGACGTGGAAGATCTTCCTACAGCAATTCTGAAAGTCCCAATCAGGAGGCTTGTCTCAAAGTTCATGCATATAATATGAAATCGGTTAAATACGGGTAGACGGGAATGCTGCGCAGGCCATGGAAGACATTACAATGCAACGCATAGCAATAATGGAGTTAATAATCTACTTGCATAATTTAATATATGTTTGTCAAAATATTTGGTCGATATTATATCATTTTATATTGTTATAATTATTCCTAGGCACAAAAGTTTGGTTTGGGGCGATACGAACATAAGGCGAAGCGGCAACTCCACTATAGTGTCCCTTCAAGGTTTGCTACTCAGGGGCGCTCCCAGTCCAAACCCGGTGGAATAGAACATGCTTGAGAGCAGTGCAACAGAGAGCAATTTTTGACAAAGAGCCTATTTTAGGTCACAAGTGAAGTGAAGTACCACGACTATGAAACAACTCTTAAAAAGTGGCAAAAATCACTGTCAATACAATAATCACTCTCGTGATAATTAAGGTTAAATTGGCACGCGCACCACTAGGGCTGCGTGTCGGACAGTCGCCAACTTGCTGGAAAAATACTCCTTGCAAAAATCTAACAGGGAACTGAAAGTGAGACGCTTTTCTTTAAAAACCTCTCCCTTATACATAAATCATTTGCGGTCTGTGTTATTGTAGACTAACGTGTGTTATTCTAGATTACGTGTGTTGTTGTAGATTACGTGTCTTATTGTAGATTACGTGTGTTGTTGTAGGTTACGTGTGTTATTGTAGATTACGTGTGTTGTTGTAGATTACGTGTGTTATTGTAGATTACGTGTGTTATTGTAGATTACGGGTGTTATTGTAGATTACGTGTCTTATTGTAGATTACGCGTCTTATTGTAGATTACGTGTCTTATTGTAGATTAGGTGTGTATCTGGAAACAACTACACGTCACCAACGTTTTCAGGCTCACATATTCCTTCAATTTTGACGATATCCTCCTGTAGCCTTATTGCCGTGCACATTCACACAGACAGATCCGATACAAACACGGGTTTCACACTTTTGTACAACACCACCACAGGTCTGTTATGAATGAGATCAAGGTATACATGGTAGTCCTACTGGTATTTATTGCTTAGCGATTTTATCCACGTCCCAACTAATAATAGTTAGATGGATCTGAAGGTAGACTATAAACTGAGAACTCAACTAAAACACAAGAAAGAGCACAAAAATATAAACGCATAGCAAGCGGTGGCTATAAAGTAAATAAACTCTATGTAAGAAATGAAAGTAGACCTATTCTGCAAAACACGTCGCTTCCTCTCCCAGATTAGCACGCCACTGTTTCTACTGTTATTGGATGACAAAATTGCAAGCTTAGCAAGCACTTCTCCGCTTATTTCCACTTATCGTCCTTTCTAGAGGGAGTTCACGCGCCCATATTCAGAGGAGGCAGCAAGAGTGGGGCTGGCCATAAATCCAGAGAAAACGAAGATCATGAAGGTGGGAAAATGGATCGCAGATAAAAAAAAGCCTAGACAAATAATTGTAGAGGAAGACTTCTGTTACTTGGGAAGCACACTAACCGCTGACAGTAGGCCTAAGTGTGATAAAGAGATACTAAAGATTCGTATTGAAAAGGCAAATGCGGTATTTGGAAGACTGGATAAAATATGGAAGAGCAATGGATGTAGCTTGAAGATTAAGATCCTATTGTTATTATGGGACCACAGTATTGAGCTCACTTTTGTATGGGCCTGACACGTGGCCAGTGACGGTGCAAATGGAAAGCGACTAGAGGCGGCGCATCATAGATGGCTGAGACGAATGCTACACGTCTCATGGAGAGACAAATTAAAGTATCAGAGGAAGGACAGGAAACTAGAAACTAGAGATTAACATCAGAAAGAGGCGACTAAAGTGGATGGGAATCATGGGACATGTAAATGAAAACAGACGGGGGTAATGGCGGGGTGATGTTCTACGGGGGTATAATGGTCGGGGGTAATGGCGGAAGGTAATGGCAGGGGTAGTGAATCGGGGTTAATGTCCTGTTCCCAGGTCCGCGTAGGCCTACAGTTCCAACTGGATGCTATTCTAGCCAGACTGCTCAAACCCTAAAATTGGCAACACTGTACTGTAGCAGGAGGAACATTCATTTCGCAACGAGTAGAACGAAATTTTTAGCAGACAGCCAAATCTGAAATGGGCCAGCTGAGTTCTAATAAATAACTAATGGCCGATCCTAACAAAATTATAAAATAGCCAGTTTCTCAGAAGGGCGAATACTAATCAAAATTCGCATTGTGCTTTAACAGAACTAAAACGAGCTGCTACCTAGGTAATAATAACAAATTGCATGGAAGTGAAAGATCAAGATTTAGATAATTTTATTTTGGCCATTAGAAATGATCATTGAGTTTGCACCGAACTTTAAAGCCATATTCATTCTAATTTACAATTGCAATTAGAGGTAGCCTACCAAAAAACGTTCAAATTTGCGCTTTTTCTTCTCCTATCTCCTCGCAGACTGTGGTGATAGGCATTTTTCTGGACCGACTGGACAAATTTCCTCTCCGAATTTTCCGATGGCATACAGCAATAACCAGGATTGCTCCAGTTTCATCACAGTTCTAACAGGACAGAAAATCACCATTACGTTTTTGGCATTCAACACCGAGTCGGTCAATGATTGGCTAACGGTACGTATCAAAGTTTCGACAGGTAACAAAAATCAATAGAGATTTTCGCTATCATGAACATGTCTAGCCATTCGTTGAATAAAGCTGAGAGAGTCGTTCTGTGGGTGAAAAGAAAAGACTGTCTGATGACTGTTCAGTGTATTGGAATCAATAAATTACCGCTCTACTTTTCTACGGAACTCTGCAAATTTTTTCGTAAATTATATTTGCAAATTATTGCATCATATAATACTTTGAGGGTAGCGTAGGCCTATGTTTTGGACGCGTGGCCCCCTAAATAGATAGACCTGCTTAGAAAATCGTATTCGCTTTTTGCTGCCTAATAATAATAATTATAATTATGACTGAGTGAGGATAAAAGCGCGTCAGGTTTAACTCATTAAACTAATACGTTCATTACAAGCCAACTTTCTTCCCCATTCTTCTGTAGAGTTGTATAGAAGCACAGGTTCAATGCCAACAAGACGTTTTTATGCTATTTACAAACATCGACAAGGACGTAACCGACATTATTTGTTTGATTATATTTACTCTGTGTAATTTTAGATTTCGTGTACATCTGGAGTCACCTATACATCCTCACGCTATTCAGGCTCACAGATTCCTGCAGTTTTGACCATATATTCGTGCAACCAAATAAAAGTGTATTTTCACACAGATGGTTCAACTACATACACGGGCTTCAATCTTACGTACAATATCACTTCAGGTAAATTGCAAATGATATCAATGCTTGAATATCGTTAACGAATTCATAATAGGTTGAATGCATGATTTTCAGTTAGTGATTAAAAAGGCCTGAAGTAATAAACTGAGGACAACGCAGGAGCACAATAAAGACACAAAGAACGTTTATGTAATGAAGACATCCTCCACAGAAGCTTCGCTGGCACGATCATTTCAAATTATGTCTACAGGTAATGTTATTTCGAAATTGAAGGAATTTTAGCGTCATCCAGTCCCGTCATCATTCTCTTAGAGAGCGAAACAATGTACAGATATCCGTGTTGATGGTAACCCCATGGCAATAATTCTTTACGTCAACGATGTTTAAACGCATTCGGTTGCAGCGATTGAGTTGGCCAGTCCATTGTCCTTATGTGTTTCTAGAATCTCTAGTTATTATCAATTCTGGTGCAATGACATTGAGCATTGTCTTCCTGAATGAAAAACTAATGCTGGAACAACTGCTGTGCTTAATGCTTATGGCATAGACCTGCACTTCTATAGTAGACCCTATGCCAGTGTAAGTGGCCACGTTGATCGGTACATTGACGATATTATGTATGCAGATATCCTGTAATTATAATTATCATTAATTTTGACAGCCGTGATATTCAGGTTCAGGCACTCGAGCTTGAGATGCTCTTCATGATAGTGCTGCAGCTGAACTTCTGAAGTAAGCCCTATATAAGTCACGCCCACATGATTCGCCTGCACGTTTTTACATGAACATCTTCCTATGTGCCTTGCAACTTTCTTAGACCGAATTGCAATCATCGGCGACACTGCCGATGAGTTTAACACCACTTACCTAGCAGCTCAGTCGACGGCAATTTGAAGTTAGACTTATGGCCCTGGCGAAGCTTCCGCCCGCATCAGCCGCTCCTTTATGGACATTGGACAGCCTCCAGTCGTACCCCACATAGGACGTTTATAGAGCGTTTGCCATCTCAATGGCTGGTTGAGAAATAAGCCTTCTGTTTGACCATCGCAACCGGCGATGCTAACCTAATCTCGACTGATGGTTATTGATGCTCTATCCGTAATTTCGAAAGGAATATTCATGCGCATGGCATTGCAATCGCGCCATAGACAACCATTGGCAGATTGGTTCACATTGATTTTTTGCACCATCCGATGATGAATTGTGTGTTAGACATCGACCCATTCAACGTTACAAATGAGAATCCCGCTATGCAGCTGTTCCGCCCCTCTGATCCTATGGTAACTCGACCCGGACCACCACGGACTACTCTCACGGACAACCCTTAGCCTATAACTCAATGCAGCGCTCGTGAATAAGCTAGTGCCCCGCGCTTGGCTTTCGAGTGGCGCTTTAGAAATTTCGAGTTTACGATTTTTTTTGTATCTCCATGCAGACTGTGGTGATCGGTATTTTTCTGAACCAACTGGACAAATTTCCTCTCCGAATTTTCCGATGGCGTATAGCGATAACCAAGATTGTTCCAGTTATATCACAGTCCTGGTTGGACAGAAAATCACCATTGCGTTTCTGGCATTCAACACCGAGTCGATCAATGATTGGGTAACGGTACGTGATAAAGTTTTGAAAACGAAATAAACTGCTAGATGCTGAGTGTAATCTCGCTCACGCTATATACTGAGTCTAGGAGTTTAATAGAGGCATAGATTAAAAAAGGATTAAAAAAATCAAACAGTAGGTTAATTTAAGAAGCTCAGTTCGCTTCAACCCCTTCAAAGTCCGACCCACACCTCATCGTGGTGAAGGGGTGAACAGCCAAGTAGGGGATTGCCTGCTGAGGCTATGCCATCAGTGGTGAAAGTCTTTGACTGAAGTACCACCTTGGGCGCTACGCGAGGTGGGCAGGCTCAGCAGGAACCCTGAAAGGTTGGCCAACGTGGGCGGCAAAGGCCTGAGCAGCAGCAGGTCTTAAGCATTAGGGCGGAAGATTACGCATGGTGATATGGTGACAACGGCCGAAATGCAATATGGAAGGTTCACTAGAGATTCTGGTGTAAGGCTTCCTTACTGCGAGATGGAAAGACGTGGGGGACTACCATCTTATAAATTCTCCAAACAGCATTATGAATAACAAAAATTATTCGTGATGCGGCCAACCCTCGTCACGAGGACGGCTGAGGAAGAAGAAGTTCGCTTCATGTGATGGACTGTCCACTGTTTTTGTAGTTAGCCTAATACTCGACGCTCTATTTTCACGAAATCATGATAGCATTCCGTTTAGGATTAATGAGTAAATTTTATTTTCAAACCATTGTCATGTGTTACGCTTAGTTGGTTGTGGAACTTGTGGTATTGATTTCTTGCGCATAGATCTAAATTGATATTATCAAATTGCCCACTTATTATAATGTAAGTCTACTCAATGTATGCGATGATGAAATAGCCTAATTATGCTGCCAATAAATTTCGCGCCTGTTTTATGCAGGTTAACTGACGAATATTAATGAAATGGTTGCGTGAGTATTTACATATAAGTCACATTTTAGAGTAGACCTACTATCGCATATTTCCCCGACGTCTGTTATTGCGTTGGAATGATGCTTACAGTCTATCTTGCACAGAGCTGTTACAGTAGAACAGCATTGAAACAAGCGCAGTGTCGTAACGACGTTCTTAAAGAATCTAAAACGATGAATGCTTTTCTTAAAATAATCTATTCCATGCAAATGATTTGTGATCTTAGGCCATTTGTAGACGGTTGTTTTGTCTGCGTCAATGTAGATTACGTGTACATCTGGACTCGCCTTTACATCGCCAAAGTATTCTGGGTCAGAGATCCCGCCTGTTTTGACGATATCCTCCTGCAACCAAGTAAATGTGTATTTTCACACAGATAGCTCCACTGTTTACACGGGTTTCAATCTCACGTACAACATCGATTCCGGTAAATTATAAACGACATTAATTGTGAAAATGTGTTACAACTTCATGTGCATTTATGATTTTAAATTATAAATTACATGGATCTGAAGAAATAAACTACGAACAAGGCTGACACGCGAATAAAGCACAAGCAATGCGTTTGATATAGGCCTGCAGACAATAGGACATCCTCCGCAGGAGACTTCAAAGCAAGATATCTCTTTTAAACTGATTGTTATATAAGCCTTTGCTTAATTATTTTACTCTGAAAATGAGATAATTCTAGCAGCATTAATTCCATGTCTCATCCTTTAGGAAGCGATGCCATATGCATAAACTATTAAACATATTCGTGCTTGGTGGCCGAGTTACCTTTAGGTTCACCAAGGCTAGGCCTTATTTATTTATCCTATGTCAAAAAATCTATTCCAATTCCAGCGATTCCAGTTGAAGTAGCCTACAAAATCTTTTGTGCGTTGACTGTCATTCTGGAAGGAATCTGTTTATGCAGCCAAAATTTTCTGCAGTATGCCGATGTAGGCTACTTGGTCGCATTCACCATTCCATCCAAGGCAGTTTACTGTAATGGTGCAAGAAAAAACTACGAACTAGTTGCACCAAACCGCAGTGGAATAAAGTATTTCAGCCTAGGGAACAGAAGGTTATTAATCCTATCGTATCTTTGATTTAATTTGCCATAGCCTAATTATTTGGGTGATCTGTGCGTTGGACATCGTCATATTAGAGGCTTCAACTGCAATTCGGGACATAGACATTTTCATACAGCAACTTTTTCTGTCTTTTTGCAGACTGCGACGATAGATATTTCAATGGATCAACTGGACAAATATCATCTCCGAATTTTCCGATGTCGTACGACAATTACCTTGATTGCTCCAGTTATATCACAGTGCCGTCTGGACAAACAGTCATCATCACGTTTTTGGCATTCAGCACAGAAGACGAAAATGATTGGGTAACGGTAAGCATCAAAGGTTTAAATGCGAACATGCGATAGGCCTAGAGCCCTAGATGTAGAATACCGGTACCTTCTGGTGTGCAGTCAAGTTTAAGCTTAAGCAGGATTTATTTATGATAGCAGAATCATGTGGATGGTTTGGCCAAGAGGATAACTTCCGCTTGGAGCGATAGCTGCCCGTTTTTCATTTTCACTTTGGCACTGTTTAAAAAAACCGAATAGGTCACAAGGAATGGCCATCATGGACAGAAAGTGCACACACAGAACAGAACAGACCAATAATTATGAGGGGCAGCAATTTAACAGCAAATTATTTTTGAATGCTCCAAAAAAGCAAAATAAGGCGAATCAAAAATAGAAGTGCTTTACTTATAACAATCACAATTTGCTATGGCGAGTGATTTTTAATCTTGGTATCTTTTGTATGCTCCAACAAGGCAGAATAAGGCGAATCAGAAATAAAAATGCTTTACTTATAACAATCACAATTTTTAAATGATGGTTTCTTAATTAAACGTCTGCACAGAAGGCATTCTACGAATATCAACAGAGAACTATAAACAAAGAGAAAGTCTTAACCATTTAATTCGAAATATTATTCTGTTTTATTTGAGCTGTCCCAGATTTGACCAGTAGGCTTAGGCTACTGTATGCAGAATACTTTCAGCTCAGCATGTCAGGTGGATTCTGAGGTTTGGGCAATTTTATTTCGATATGGTTACCACCGTTGCAGAATTACATCCCCATTTTTTTCATGATGGTGTCACGAAATAGAGTATTTCCCCCGTATTAGTAGTAGGCCTATCCCCCAGATGAAGAGAAGTTTGGGAAACGGCACTTCCGGCTGTATTTATTGTTTCAAATTAACAAATTAACTTCCATCTGCTTCGTTTTGAACAATGACACTAACAGGTATGTTGTTTATGCCTACTAAATAATTTTGCTTGCTTTGGTTTTAGAGCACTTTGAACATTTAGAACACTTAAGAACTTACACTTAGA
The DNA here is from genome assembly GCA_949752735.1 of Lumbricus terrestris. Classification (NCBI taxonomy): domain Eukaryota; kingdom Metazoa; phylum Annelida; class Clitellata; order Crassiclitellata; family Lumbricidae; genus Lumbricus; species Lumbricus terrestris. Next base: position 45,307,772 of record OX457042.1, read on the forward strand.
GTCACTATATAAATTCGAATTGCCTTTCTCTGAACATTGTCTAGGACACTTAAAACAATTAGAGTCAGCAAGTGTGCATGAGCGCCGGTCAAATGCAATATGCTAACCAGGAACAACATAGCAGATAGATAGAAAGGTCTGGCGACTTCAACAGAGTTGCAAGTCATGACTAAGAAAAATAAACCGATTGTTTTCCCTAAGTGTACCAAGATACCATGTACACTTTGTATAGAGTCATACTCAAAGACGTTTCCTATGTTTCTATAATTGTAGATTACGTGCGAATCTGGAAACGTATTTGGAACGCCACGCTATTGTGGCGCAGATTTTCCTGCCATTTTGGCAATTCCCTCTTGCAACCTAGTAAATGTGTATTTTCACACAGGTGGATTCACTACTTCCATGTACACGGGTTTCAGTCTAACATACAATATCACTTCAGGTAATCAGCAATCGATATCACGGTAGTCTACTCGAAATGCTTCATTTATTAACAACCAGCTAATACAAATAATGGGAGTCTGGATGAGAAAATTGAGAGCACACAGGGAAATCGGGGATGAAACAAAAAATATATTGAATCAAGACTTTAATGATACTGTTTTCCAGTTATTCATACAAAAGATTTAGGTAAATAATTCCGAAGTTGCTTCCTGTTTCAATTTCCACAAATGTGAACGTATTACCGCTGTAATCATATTGCTGTATTGACTTGTTGTTCAGGTAATGACGTTTTCAATTTAACCATTATTGGGGCTGCTCATAAAGCATTCGAATATAGAATTTGAATTCAGCCCTATTATACGTCAGTCTTATCATATTTCCCGCGGCCATCATATTGGTTTTTGTTCCTTCATGTCTACATTATCGCAACTCTTGGAGTAACCTTAGGCCTACATTGAGCATAGGCTAAGTAGTAAGTAACTGTATAGCATGCAGAACGGGATTAGATTTCGTTTGAGCCAAGTGATTGAAGAGAAACTAGTTTTATTCGGTTCCATTCAGATCCTAACGGTGTTTCCCCCTCAACCCTGATGCTACTTCCTCGGAATTTGAAGCGGCATGTTGCAACTCCACGTTTAATTCAATGTTCTAAATTCTGACAGAATGCAAGAATTTCAGAGGTTCTGAACGCACCAAATTTCCTCGCGTTGCCTATTGAAAATAAAGCAGACTATTGTCTCGTCAAGAAAACCTCTCCTGGTCACTCCAATTAGTCCAAGTTCATACTGAAAAAGCCGTCCTAAGCATTTGCTCAATTCCCAGTTGCTGTAGCCTAGGGCATACCTGTTTTTCCCAGAATATAACTTTATGTCCTATTGGTATCTTGGACTACTGTGACACTTTTGCCTGTATTATATCAAGCGCTTTGAATAAGCTGGCGAACCGTGCTTAGCCTTGATGTAGTATTTCTCGGCTTTCGCTTTCGATTGTGCATGTGAAAAGTAAAAGTCAACAGACTGGCAGATAATCTAAAAGCAACTGTTGCTATCTTTGTACAAACATAAAGTTAAATGTAGCAATTTCTGGGTTTTTTTCAGACATTGTACGCGGAGGTATAACTACAAAACCTTCAAACTCCTTTCCTCGTTCGGACAACAAAGATCCCGTTATTTTCAACTGCACCACATCATCAAAATATTTTCCGTGGTGGACAATCAACGCTCAAAGTTCAAACAATTACACAATAACAAACTCGACTTGTGGAGTAATCACTTCAGCGCCTTATAGTTCTTGGTTCAGGACAGAAACCTTAGGACCAGGATCATGCAATCTGATCGTGACTGCACCTGCTAATAACATTCTTCGTCTGACTGGCAGTTTCGTTTGTACAGACGCAACCTTAGCATCGGCAAGAGCAATCGTGGCACCAATCAGTAAGTGTCCAACACTGCATCGTCATATATGGTCGTTCAGGTTCTAGAGAATTCGACGTGTAACGCGTATAATTATTAGTCAGGTCAATCGTTTACACTACGATCCATATTACAATCACCATCAGCAAGGTTGCGCTCTTTATTTGCCGTCTTTTACGCATGTTCTATTTCTTCTTGTATGAATTAGGCCTACATGCCGAATGCTGTAGAACCTCAGCGACCATGCAATGAAGCATTGAAAACTTGTTGATTGGCTTCTTTATTTCACGACATTTTTTCTTTACAGGATGACCAAAATTTAAACTCTGCGTATAACAGGTCATTTACTAATATAGTTATTGATCTTACAGATCTTGAACTGCGGACAACCAAAGTCGTGAATTACTCGACAACTGTCATGGATGACATTTTAATAAGAGACGAGGAGCTGATAATATCCTGCAGTGTATCATTCACTCCTTCACTCATCTTCACTTACTTCCTCTACAATGGAGGTCCGTCTGTGCAAATACGTATTTTGAGAACCTATTGGACATCACAGGGAAGCTTCGTCTCAAGCACCGACACATCCAGTGCTTCCTCTTATGTTCAGCTAAAAGCTCCCGCTGGCACAATTCCACGTTATACGTGCAACATCGTTTGTGACTTCTTTTCGAACATGTCCGACATTGTTGGAAACCCTAAATTAGAGATATCTTTCAGCACCGAACCCATTGACGTATTATGTGAGTATAAAGCATCAACTCTTCATTATTAACAGAATGAATAATTATTAACTAACAATGTTAACACCTTTTGTTAACTCGAACTGGATTAAAGGAGACAATCTACTTTCGTTGGAAATGGCAGTAAAAAAGAATATAAACTAAAACTTTTAGTTTTACATCCAGTAAAAGTTTTCGCAATTTTTTTACCTAATAAAATTGCGACTTGAATAATAATAACGTAACGCTATTTTGATCTTAACTTGAAACATTCTGGGTAAACCAGAAACTTTGTCTGTTTCTTCTGAATCTTCTCTGTGCTTTTTCCTTGGTTTCTTTGTGTCCTCGTCCCTTTTCTCCGTCCATCAACCTGTCAATCGTCATCTTTCTTTGTCTTTGGTTTTTATGGTGGTTTCTTTCTCTCCATTCTTCCATCTAAGTATAGCCTATACTACCCTATAGGCCTGGAGTCCCAAAATCGTTGGCTCGGGCAATCGGCATTCAAATTCTGCTAAGCAACCATAAGCTACATTATCTGTCATCTACCATCTTATTTAAAGTAAATGGACGCTAAGCAACTGTCGGCGATAGATACAAGTGCTTCCTGCATTACTAATTATTGCTAGAGGGCCATAAATTGCCCATAATGGTCTGAACAGCTGAATAGCCTACCGTACTCTCTCTAATTTGCATGATATAATTCGTTTCTTGTAGATTGGCCAACGGAAGATAAAATGCTTATAATCGGTGATGACAATGGACAGATTCGAACTCCTGCCTCGCTCTACTGCAACGTTCCGGCCAATCCCCCGGCGACTTATACGTGGATAGATGAAAGCAATGGCAATATAACCAACGGACCATCTCTCACTGTTAATAACGGTGGCAGATACACATGCAATGCGTCGAATATCATCAGAGGACAAAACTATCAGTCGTCGAAGTCTGTGAATTTGCAGGGTAAGTAGGCTTAACATATCTTCGAAACCTTATCTCAAAATGCTCCAGACATTCTGTTCAGATAATCCCAAAGGCGCTGAAGTAAGGCTACCAAGGGATTCACATCTTACCCATGCGTTGGGCAATAGATGGCGAATAATATCAAAACAGTGCATCTCTGCTAATATTTATAAAACACAATAATTAAGCAATGAAATTGGGTATAAATAACACCATCCTACCTTGTAGAATGTAGATGTAGTTGCATGCGATCACTTCTGACGGTCGGTGTCAACGGCATCAACGGTTGTCGCAAGCAGGTCAAAATATCAAGGAAACCATTCCGATATTGGAGTCTAATCGTTTGACGCTCTGTGATTCAGAAATGCCCGCAATTGAAGTCAAAAACTCAGCAATGAAATTATCTAAAGTAAGGTATTTTCCATGCATAGAGAAATTGTCAGATAGGTCTTGTCGTCATAGTTATTCACCTTGATCTGAGTAGGCCTACACCTGGACCAAAAAATCAAGAAAGTTTGCCCGTTTAGTGACTATTCACATATAATATAAATATTTTAATTATTTTAATGATTAGTTCTAGAAGATAACACGAATCGACTGAAGATACTAGCTATAATTCTTGGAGTGTTGCTCGGAGCAGCGGTTTTCGTTATTATCATCATTCTGGCCATTCTGCTTTGTCGAAAATGCCACCAGCAGAAACCGAACGAAGGTGCGTATAGTTCCGTTAAGTCTCCTACATAAGTATGCATGTGCAATTGTGCATGCATCTATGTTTTTGCAGATATGAATACATTTATTGCAACACTTTTTAAGTGTCATCTAAATCTGGGCGTATGACATAGCCAATGTATTTATTTGTTTCCCTTCATACGTAGACTTGTCTATTTATTGTTTAGACCTTCAGTTGATTGACGACTTTGTCCCTAATAGGTTCAGTGGTTCACCTACTGTAACAAGTCTACCCGTAAGTGGAAATGTGTTAGACGTTCTTCATTTCAATGTTCGTCTTGTTAGCTGCTAGCATACAGTCTTGCCTACCATAAGTAACATAGCTTTGCTTTATCTTTATAGAAAATTATATCAGAGACGTCATTATTATTACGAGTGGAACAGCAATAACTAAATAAATTATCTTTGTTAATTTTGTAGGTTTCGCCATATTTGCATATTTAATAATGACAGTATGACCAATTCCAGCAAACTGCAGAGCTCTTCAAAGTTTGCATAGACTTTAACTTTACGAATCACTGCAACCATTATACTTTTTATTTAGCCGTGGCTGGGCCGGGAGCGCTTCTGAGTAGCCTACCTTGAAGAGGCGCTATATAAATTTCTGAAATAATAATAATAATAACTTTATTTGTACAGGAAAGAAAATGTAGCTGAAGATCACTTTGATATAATTTTTATAAAGGTTTTTGTCTATTATTGTACGCTACATGTATTTGAAAACATAGATGAGTTTCATTTAGACGCAGTCTTATTTTGTATCTTTTCAGCTTCAGATGTTGGTAGCATAAACCACGGTAACGAACACGAACTGCATCAGAAAAGAGAAAGCAATAGTTACGAGACTGGCTTTAAACATAATGTCGACCTTGATGAATCAGAATGCGCGAATGCTGGTGGTATTCAGCGACCTGTTTCAATCTATCCCGATGATTACGAGGAACTTAACATCGGAAAGTAGGCCTAGCTCTGCTACTGTAACTTGTGTCATGTTGACATTTACGATGCAATGAAACTTCTGTTAGCAAAACTTCAAAGTTTCTGCTTAAGTAGGCCAACACAATGTCATCTGCGGATAAACTCTTTTGTTTCTGAGACGATTTATACTGAATTGGAATCATGATACGGGCTTAGTTCTAATACTAAATAGTGTACAATTATGTATTTATGAATGTTGACGTGTGCAAATACATGTGCGACTATTCCAATAGTACTGATTTACATTGATCATCACCGTTTAGACCGTTAATGCACGGTACGAATAAGCTAGTTGATCATCATCATCATCATCATCATCATCATCATCATCATCATCATCATCATCATCATCATCATCATCATCATCATCATCTTCATCATCATCGTTGACGTCGTTTTCATCATCATCATCATCATCATCAATTCCTGACGCCAGCCATTTGGCGGCGATGGGTAAGAATGAATGAATGACCTCCGTTGCCCTCTGTCTTTTTCAAGCCCATTGTTCTTATTAGTGTCAACTCCAATCGATGTTGTGTCCTCATTTATAGTGTCTATCCAGAGAAGTCAACCCAAAAAACTTTTAAAAATCACATCCACACTTCTATTCCTACTCTAAAAATTGAATAGTCTAACATCGCACTATAATTTGATAAAGGAAATGATTTGAAGTTGCCCTGAAGGGATCACTGCATCCAACACTGCAGCAAGTATCAATAATATTGATAAACATAGGCCTACATTTGTCATCGGTTTCCGTGGCACCCCGTCAAAAGGGCGCAGGACAAAAGGGCGCCGACATAAGGGCGGCTACAAAAGGGCGCCCGACAAAAGGGCGCCGACATAAGAGCGGCGCTCTTAAAAGAAATAGCATCGATGAAGAGTCGGCCTATAGGTGATAATATTACGAGTAAATAAGCAGCTCAACGACGACGCGACAACGAGCAATTAACTATTTCACAGATGATGTTTGTTGATACCCAACATGCTTCGAGGACCTGGAAAAAGTGATAAAATAAACAAATCAAGTGCAGAAAGCGATAACATGAGAGGTTGGAAAGTTCATTATCACGTGATATGAGCTTCGGTGTACGGACCATTCCTCATAGGCTGATTGCTCATAGGCTGATTGGTCATAGGCTTATCGCTCATACGGCTGATTGCTCATAGGGCCTTTTGCTCATAGGTATTTTTGCTCATACGGCTCATTGCTCATAGGGCTTATTGCTCATATGGCTTATTGCTCATAGGCTTATTGCTCATAGGCTTATTGCTCATATCTATCGGCACAGTCTGCATAAAGATAGAAATAAAATTGTTTTATTAATACTTTTATGTCCAGAATTGCAGCTGTAGGTCTAACTTTTAATATCACGATGCTCAAAATTGACAGAATAAATCCAAGGTGTGGTGAGTTTAAGAGCGTCGAGATCAGTTCCCTATGATAGCTGAAATACTTAATTCCACTGCGGCTTGGTGCAGTATACGCAATTATTTTTCATGCACCATTATAATATACTGCTTTGGACGGAATGGTCAATGCGACAAAATAGCCTACACCGATATACTGCTGCATAAGAGTTCAGTGGCATAAACGCAGCACAGCGGCTGTTCCCGCATCAATTTCTAAATCCAGGGTGACAGCTAGTGCTCCATTTCAACGCAGCAAAAATGTAGCCTACACCAAATAAAATCCCTGAATCGCTGAATCTGAATAGGAATAGATTTTTCTGACATAATAATAATAATGATGACGAAGTAGCCTTGAAAAAACCTAAGGGTCATTCGCTCGACAGGAACAAGCATTGAAGCATGTTTACATGCATATTGCTTCGCTTCCAAGAGGATGATGCCTATTATTATTGATGCTAGGATTCTCTCGTTTTCTGAGTAAAATTAAGCCTACGTGTCAATATAATAATATATCAATCAATAGTAATTTATATAGCGCCCCTTCAAAGTACCTACTCAGAGGCAGTGATATTTTCATTAACGATAAGTAAAATTAGAACTGAAAATATTGATTTCCGTTCAGTGTAACTTTAACTGTAACTGAAATTATTTTGAGAACGAAAACTGAAATAGAACTGCAATTAAGCACAGTGAAGGAAAATTAGAATAAAAACGAAAATTAATTTTAGAACGGAAATTAATGAAAAAATTGGAAATTTTAGTTCATAGCCTTTCCTAAGCAGCTGAGTTTACATCTAAAAGGCGCACATACTTTCTGACTCTTAAAACTTTGGTTTCTTTGGCTTAGCACATGCTTCCGTGTGCAATTTATTATTGTCTTTTGCATCTGGACCTTTCTTGTTAATCATTTTCAACTTCATGATAAGAATGTGGTTATGTGAAAATCACTTTGAATACCGGAGTGCAAATATTTCAATCAGGACAATTTGTGCAGCTTGCACACTGGGCTAAATGAAAAACTCATGTATTGGATTGTTTAAATAGGCCTACTGGAACCAAACAAACAAATAGGCCTAGCCTAACCATGCAACGCTTGTACCCTAAAACGGACGTTTCTGGGTGTTTCTGGTTAACTTTCCAACAATTTAATTTATCTTCTTTAGCAAATAAGCACGCACAGAATGCTAAGAAATGTATTCAGGGTTGGCGCGAAACTTTCATGTGACTGATTCGAGTCAGCGGCTCCACCACGGAGAAAGCACAAGCGCTGCATAAATGTGTAAATTAAAGAAATGTAACGTGGTCGACCAATTCAATGGAATATGATAAGGGGAGTGTGATTAGCTATTCGTCGCCCTAGAATTATAATGCTCTATCATAGATTTTTACGAAACCGAGAAAAACGACTTCAAAGTTTGGGCACTGTTTTAAGCCAAGAATTCTAAACTAGATTCTTTTGAAGGATAATATCATCATTTCTAGGTACCCGCTGGTGATTTACTTACAAAAATATGGTTTATTTTCATGAAAACAAGTGGAAAAATATAGAAAATAGCAAAAAAGTGCAAAAATGCATGTTAGAGCAATATAATTCCAAACGACAAAGTACAAGTAGTTGTAATAATGCTCTAAGTTAAACATACAGCAGCGTTTATTTAATAACGTCTTGAGTATTATATTGCTCTATCATAGTTTTGTAGCGTATTGTCCATTATTATTTGTCACGTATTATTGTTAATTAATTATTGCGACAATCATAATTATTGTGCATGTATTTGTAGATAATTTCTTTTACAGAAAACATGGAAGCTAGGGCTGCCAACTTTTTATTTCACCATTCCGGGACAACCGTAGTCACTCGATAATAAATATGCCAATACCAATTTACACAGTCTTTTATAATTATATATTTTCGTTAAAAAGTTTTTTTTTGGGGGGAGTGGGTGCTACAAATTTTTTCCGGGGGTTTCAATATAGGGATTTCGTCTGCCCCCAATAACATCGAACGTCTTCGGCGATAAACATAGACCCGTAAGTTGAAGTATTCTGCGGATCCTACCTAGAAATTACGCCAGCCTTACGCCTAGATGATCCAGTAAATGGTACGCACACATTCGGTAAAGGATCCAGGTCGCGCCACACAAAGGGAGGAAACATTTTTTAACCCACAGTTTTTTGTCCATCCCCCACTGTCGCATGCCATTGTACTCCCTGTAGCTGTTAGGAAATTCAGATACCATCACTACTTCGCCTAGTAGACATACAATTCCTGATAGACAGCCCACCTTTACGTCCTGTTGTTTTGACCCCCAATGGGGGGCCGAAACCGGCGGATTAGCAGCTGCCATTGATAACATAACAAAACCAAGGTACAACAACTGTAGTTTTCTGGGTTTTTTATAGACTAAGCCTAACGTATGATTAAGTAACATGCAAGATTTTAATGGCAACATTTCATGAACAATTTGTTTATCTACAGCACATTAATTCAGAATTATGTTGCTTTTAATACAAGCGCATTCATGATAAGTCTGCACTATATAATCTTCACAGTTCAGTATTTCTTTGCACTAACTCAGCACGGTCCGAAGTTCAATGATGAAGCATTTTGCCACTGAAAACTATAATTCAGTAACGTTTTGCTGTAACATGACGAATCCAGCCTTGTGATTGGATGCCAATGATAGAGCATTTTAATACTAACAAAGTCTATTCAGTAACGTTTTGCTGTAACATGACGAATCCAGCCTTGTGATTGGATGCCAATGATAGAGCATTATAATACTAAAAAAGTCTAGATTGGAAACAGTTTTGCATGATAGAGCATTTAAATACTGACTTATAACTAAGAAACGACCGCTTCGATCAGCTAGCTTTTTTGTCTAATGATAGAGCAAATGCTCCACTGATGAAATTGATACCAAACTCGATTTTTTCAAAAATTCATGATAGAGCATTATAATTCTCAGGCGACGTATTGTCAACATGTTAGTGGATTGTTGCCATCCAGCAACTATTGCCAATTAAAATTTTCATGAAATTATACAAACTAGATCTGAATTTCAAAAATTACTTGGTTTTTGTAGTAAAAATTTCGCATAATTATTATTGGAGGGAAAGAAGGCAAGTCTATGGCAGCACTGCCCCACTTGCAGAAGATGTTGAAACTCCGGGCTTTTCAAACTTATAGAAGAAACAAATATTTTTTCTGGGTGAAGAATTCTTGTAGGTGGGAGAAGAAACTGTCATCTAATGTCGCTGAAAATAGGAGTTTGAACTTTAAAATTATGAAGCATATCGATAATAAAAAATGTTCGAACTTGGTTAAATTTGAGGCAAGTTGTAGGCCTATAAAGAAGTAAAACTGAAATTATTTCTATGCAAGAACTGAATTGAGAACTGAAATTATTGCAAAAACTGAAATTAAAGTATAACTGAAATTTTTGGCAGAACTGTAATTGAACTAGAACTGAAATTGAAGACGTCCGAACTGAAATAAAAGTAAAATGAAAATTATTTGCTGAAGTAAAATATCACAGCTCAGAGGCGCTTAAAAGAGAGATCGTGCTTTGAAATCTCATGCGTAGGATGTCTGCATGTCAAACGTAGTCTCTTGCTTGCACCTTATTTGTGTTTCAGCTTTGTTGGCAGTTTATTTTTTCAGATCCACTTCATTATTAATTTAAAATCATATATGCACTCGAAGTTGTAATTTTTTCACAAATTAGTGTAATTTAAAATTTACCTGAAGTGATATTGTACACGAGATTGAAACCCGTGTAGACAGTGGAGCTATCTCTGTGAAAATACACGTTTACTTGGTTGCAGGAGGATATCGTAAAAACTGGCGGGATCTGTGAGCCAGAATAATGTGGCGATGTAAAGGCGTTCCCAGATGTACACGTAACCTACACTGACGAAAACAAAGCAAAAGTCTTGAAATAGCCTGCGATTAAAACATCATGTGCATGGAATAGAATATTCAAGGGGAGGTGTTTATCGTTTAGATCCCTTAAGATCGTCGTTTTATAATTATAGTCGCAGCGACATAAATCATTCGTGAAACAAAGTTTTGAGAATTAACTGCAGACACAGTGGACTGTCATCACATGAGGCGAACAGAGCTTCTAAAATGTTACCTGTGGTGCCTGATTTTTTAAAACCTTATTAAATTTCTAGATGCGGTTGCGTAGCGACATAATATTTAGCATACATTCAAAACTTTGTCACGCACCGTTACCCAGTCATTGGTCGACTCTGTGTTGAATGCCAAGAACGTAATGGTGATTTTCTGCCAAAACAGAACTGCGATATAACTGAAACAATCTAGGTTATTGCTGTATGCCAGCGGAAAATTCCGAGAGGATATTTGTCCGGTTGGTCCAGAAAAATAACTATCACTGCAATCTGCAGGAAAAGACACAAGAAAACATCGTTAATTTTCCTTCACAGTTGGAGATTCAGAGTTGTAATAAAATAATTGCAACTTTAATGGCTTATGGCAGTCTGACGCACAATGTATGCTACAAGTGGCCTCGGACGCCTGCATTTTATCATCATTGAAATGTACATCGCCGCACTGCAGAAGTGCATTCAGCCGTCAATTCAGCAGCAGCTGTTCTCGCTTCATGGTGATAGTTTTCTATGTCGTTCCACCAAAATGGACGAACACCAACTGGACACGCCAGAATAACGAAAGTACAATGGACTGGCCGGTGTAGCATGTCAGAGTACCCCCTAAAAGTATCCCTCGGAGACTTTTTTAAACAAATTCTTCCCGGCTGATTTGTTTCGGAATAATTTCGCTCCCCGGAGACTATAATTTAAAAAAATCTCCGTAGGGGAGAGAGAATATTTATTCATCCGCCGCTGAAATAAAGTCTCTGCCCGTTCAACGTAAAATGGATTACAGTCACCGCTCTGGCGGTCTCGCTTCTGACTTGTCTCTTCTCGAAACCTGCTTCTTCTTGCGAGGCCTTGCACATTGGGAAAGCATCTGAATGGTTTACGCTGCTAGAGGCGCTTTTTAAATGCTTAAATGCATTGCAACAATACATGTCGGCCTCGTATTGGCACTCAATAACTTATGACTAATCCAAGTAATCCTTCTAATTTTGTTTGATCTCTAAACTGCCCTCTCTGGCAGAAGTTAATAATGAGGCAGCGTCGGATGCACAGAGTAGGCCATAAAAAGTACACACCGAAGGTGGTTTGCCAATATTTTGGCCAGAAGTAAGAATTTCCAAAGCAATTTTACAGGCTTAAAGTTTTTGTTTTTATATTTACACACAATGGCCAAATTTCACCAAAATAATTCAAACAGAACAACAGTTAAATCGCTTTTCATGAGACCACCCACTTTTCCTTTCATCTACCTCTTGCAATCGACCTGCATCACCTATCCATGAAATAGAAACTCAGTCTACTCTTAAAAAAATTAAAGAAGCACCAGCTCTTTGCATTTATGCTGACAATAATTGACGATAATATTATATCGGTGTAAAGCATCCTGGAAGTAGCTGCTGACGATGCTACGGAAATTGTCGTAAATGCATGACTTTGCAATCGACTACTTGCTGTTGGATTTAATATTTTTGCAGCTTCTTCACCTTCTCCGACATAATCCCTGCTGGAAATCGAAACGTCATGTCTACTATGAACTTGATCGTGTCTGAGAGAATATGAAATATACGTAGATGTGGCAACCTTCTTGTGAAGTAGGCCTCAGCTTACTTAAAGCGTGCCATAGTAACAACATATACATGTACGTGAAAGCATTCGCTTTCGCACGAGATGATACTAGGATAGGTTTCATATCTAAAGTCTACACATTACCTAGTGGCGAATTGATTCTTTACAGACGATAGTAGCAAAATCACATTTGGACTAGCTCCTGGCCATCTTGCGCAGATAATATGGAAATCGCAGGGTCAAACGCTGTCAGCAGAATACTTCCTTCGTCATCATCCAACACAGCATTTGGTGCTAGGCATTCAGCTGGGACCTACACCTAACAAACCTACACTTCGAGTCTGTAGTGCGATTCAATCTCAGGTGGACATTTGGTCTGTCATCGTACTAAACACTTTGATTCCTATAGGCCTGAATTCGCCATCAAAAGAAGAATCCCCTTTGGAAAAATAAAAGTTTTAAGGAAACGCGCCGAAACAGTAGTGCTTCCAGATAAGATCTGAATACGAATAATAGTAGTATTCGTTTGCTTCAAGTGCGCAAAAATGGAGTTAGAAGCGGCATCGTTTATTTTTATTGCTGTTACAAAGACTAACCGCAACTAATTGAGACATCGTCACTGTGGCCGCAGTTGTTCACACCCCACGCATTATGGCCGCACTGTTCTATTCCAGTTTCGGATCCAGTGCAATTGACGTCATCCAGCCAAATCGGATCCGTTCCAGCCCCGTATCGATTATCAATAACAGCACCCATGTAACTGATTAAAAAGAAACAGAAATATGTGAAAAGCATATAAAAGGAACCAAAAACGATAATGCAAAAGACACATTGTAGGCTACAGTAGTGCCGCATGCTTTTATCTGCAATGGTGCAGTGTCAAACACTAATGATATAGACTAACAGTAACTTTAGTTTGAAATGCTTTCAAGGTTTCAACTGCTTAGCAGGAACGATTTGATCCATGATGTCCATTTCCATTTAAATTTCTAAACGATATTACTTTATCATTCTCATATATATAGTATATATTCTTTGTAGGCCTACTAATCATACTACATGTACAATACATTGCGAGTATCCTTCACACGGAGTTATTTATTTTAGGTGCGTTTAAGGCAATTGGCTATTATTGCTTCATCGATTCCATTTTGGTTCTGTTTCAATAGCTCGCAACATACCCAGATTCAATGAATTACCAGGTACGAAGATTAATTTTACATTATCGCAAGACACAAAATAATGATAATTACCATCAATAAAGATTTCCTATTGCTGAAATTAGGCCTACATTATTAAGCATTGTCGTCACGCCGGTACTGCGTTTCATTGTGCTGTAACAGAAACAATGGCGCATAACAATAATAGGCTAAGCATAAGAATTTACCCAAATCCCAGACTGTTGCATGCCACTTTTGCGCTGGCATTTGTGAAATAGTCATCACACACTGTTCCCCAGATTCCTGAATAGTATATCTCCAGTCGACCTTCCTTTGTATTGTTACCAAAAGTATTGTTCAATCGCACGGCATAATTTTGAACGTTTCCTACAAATGCAATAAAAGCAATAACAATAGCAAGAACAATAACTGCAAATGCAATAATAATAATAACAATAATAATAATAAAAATTAAAAAAATTTAAAAAATTAATTATAATAATAACAATTATAATAATAATAATAATAATAATAATAATAATAATAATAATAATAATAATAATAATAATAATAATAATAATTATAATAATAACAGCAACAATAAAATTAAATATCAATAATCTTCGTTTAATACTGACACAACGCAGTTTGATTACAATCAGTAATGAACGGACGATCACAAGTTACATAACAAGAGTCGAATTGAACTGTCGGCAGCCATGCAAGACGCTCGTCACGTTCTACTGATCAATTTACCATCGCCACCTGCTGATTGGAAGGTTGAGTGGTCTTTGGGAGTGTAGCGTGATTCGGTCACGCATTCCTGCGCTCTTCGTGCCAAAATGTTTACAATTACCATCCTATTAAACCGCTTTGGAACACTTCAAGAACAGGAGATTGCTTAGGATGTTTCCCTTGACTTTTGTGTGTTGACAGCCAGTGATAATTTCGTTAATAAGAAGTTGAATAAGAATAAAAATTATTACATTTTGAAGTGGAAGTGGAAGCAGAAGTGGAAGTAGAATAACAGTTATTTTAAAAACGAGAATAGGATCAGAAGTGGAATTAAGACCTTCGGAAGTGAATAAGAGTAAGAAGTATAAACAATGTTAGAACGGAAATCAAGAGACTTCCAATTTTTATAGGCCGTAGTTTAGTGTTGTGAGGAAGCAGATTACTCACAGGACAGTAAGGAGTGTTACCTGTATACCCTGTGTCATAATTATTATGACTCGAAAGTAGTCTAAACCGGATTGATGTTAGGGGCTAATAATATGCAAATTGAGGCAATGCATGGCTGAGGAGATTACACCGGTCGTCTGAGGTTGCCGAGCCGACAGGCAGGATGACCAGTGGAATTAGATAAGATACGATTGGCCAGTAAACAGGGAGAAACAGGGTGCTGTAAAACCCAAAAAATCCTAAGACTTGCTTCACTTCCTTCCTGGTTTCAGGTTTCTTCAAATTAATTAAACTGTCAATCCTGTCTGGATTCATCATCTTCTTCCCTGATCCTATAAGGTGACCGATGAACTTCACCTCACTCTTACCAAACACACATTTCTTCAAGTTCAATGTTACATTATGCAGTCTTATTTGTTTCAAAAATAACTCCAAATGTCTCAAATGAATGTCCCAATCATTAGAATGCACTGCAATGTCATAAACATAAGGTTCAGTAAAATCATGAATCGGTTGCAAAATCATATTTATCGCTTTTACAAAAGTCCGTCCAGAGTTAATCATTCCAAAAGGAACACGCGTAAATTCATACAGTCCATTATGTGTAACAAACGCAGTCTTCCATTGGTCACTCTTTTTCACAGGACAAGTCCAATATGCGCTGCGACAGTCCATAACAGAAATGAACTTGGATTTTCCGACTTTGCTCAAGACATCGTTGACGATTGGCATAGGATATCTGCAGTTCTCAGTAAAAGAGTTAATGTATCTGTAGTCACAAGCCAATCTCAAGGATCCATCCTTCTTTTTGACAATGACAAGTGGACTTGCCATTCTGCTTGACGATGGTTGGATGATGTTTTCTTTCAGCATCTCTTGTATTTGTTTTTCCGCTTCTGCTCGGTATATTAGTGGTATTCGATATGCCATGAATTCCTTTTCTCGAAAGTCTGGTCTCAGCACCACTTCGTGTTCTACTAATGTACATAGTCCAGGTTTATCTGAAAATCTGTCTGCATATCGATTCAGTACATCAAGTAATTGTTTCTGCTGTTCGCTCGTCAGATGTCCAATTTGTTCGTAATCCAATTGGAGTGACTTCTGTTTTGTCTCTGAATAGTCTTCCTTCAGCGGTATTTCTACCACTGATCCAAATTCGTCATCCTCTTCCACGATCAGACCACAAGACAATGTTCTCGTAATGAACTTCCTCATCTTGTTAGCATGAATAATCCGTCGACCGTTTTCGTTCATGTCCACCAGATACGAATATTTGGATCTTCTTTGCAAGACCGTGCATGGACCATGCCATCGCGAGATCAATTTATTGGTTGACGTTGGATACAGCACGATGACGTTTTCTCCTGGTTCGAATTCTTTATCTTTTGCTCTTTTGTTATATTGACTGGCGTATTGTTTTTGCTTTTCTTCAGCACAGCTCTCAGCGAATGTCAAGGCCTTTTCCATGTCTGCTCTTAAATTCTTCAGGTACTTTGCCGGTTGCACTCCAATGTTCGGTGGTAGATTTATCTCTTTGGTCCAGCTTTCTTTAAGAATGGTTAGTGGCCCTCTCGGCAACTTTCCATAGACTAGTAGATACGGTGCCACTCCGGTACTTGCATTAGGCACTTCTCTCAATGCCCAAACTGTAAATGGAATAATTTTATGCCACTGTCTCGGATTTTCCACAACGACATGATGAATCATCTTCTTGAACGTTTGATTCCATCTCTCCACCAATCCTGCCGCTTCTGGATGTCCTGGCGAATCGAATCGAGGACAACAACCCATCAGTTTCAGAAATTCTCTTGTTAGACTGGCTGTAAAATTCGTCCCTCTATCACTCGTTATCACTGACGGAACTCCCACATCCATGAACAGCTTCATCAAAGCTTCGCATACAGCCTTAGCAGTCAATGATTTCATCAAGAATATTGTCGGCCATCTTGTACATGAGTCCACGATGCACAGGCAATACTTATGCCCTGCTGCTGACGTCGGTTCGATTGGTCCTACGACGTCCATGGTCATTCTTCTGAACGGCACATCCTCCCTTGGTATTGGTGTAATCGGCACTCGATCCATCACCAAACTTCGTGCTTTCAACTGACACTTCTCACAGGACTTGCAGAATTTCACCACATCTCTACGCATTCTTGGCCACACAAAGGACAACTTGATACGTTCCCTTGTCTTCTCTTCTCCCAAGTGTCCGCCAAATACTGACTCGTGCGCCAATTCCATCACCTGAATTCTTCTTTCCTTCGGCAACACCAACTGATACACCAACTGATCCAACATTTGATGCTTCTTATACATCAAACCATTCACCACACTAAACTCTGATCCTTTGTCTTCAGCTATCCTCCACCACGACCTCAGTGACTCGTCATTTCTCTGTTGCTCTTCAAACTTCTTCGCGTCTGCCAATTGTCTTTCATCACTTGTGTTCTCGGCAAACAAATCTCTCATACTCGTGTCCATTTCACCATCACTCCCAAAATCATCATAATCATCACGCTCACATGCAACCATCTCTTCTTCAATTTCATTGTTCCCGGATGTTACTCCTTCTTCTTCTTCTTGAACGCTTTGTTCATCATCGCTTTCGGTGTCCTCATCTAGCAAACTTTCATTTGACTTTTCCTCTTCTCCTTCTTCCACTTCTCTTCTCCGACTCTGTGCTCTTGTAGTCACATTCGCTTGCAATTCTCCTTGCAATACACTCACTGGTGGAACCTCTTTCAGTTCTGCGATTATCTCTGGATGCAGCAAGAACTTTTCTTTGTTATCTTTGCACAAGACTGCCGGAATGCTGGCACACACCAAGGTTAAATATGGTGCGATATTTACTCCCTTGTCTTTCAGATCTCCTCCTTCGTTATGACAACTCATCCGCACTTCGATTTTCACCAACTTAGCTGGAATGGGTTCTCCAGCCACACATTGCAAATGTACTCTACCAATTTCTTCCACTGTCGCTCCTTTCAACAATTATTCATTGATTACTGGAATCTCAGTACCAGAGTCAATCAGCGCTTTGACTTGCACAGGCTGACAACTGTCATCATTTCCACGTATCTCTACATTGACATGCTGTAGTAATGACTTCTTTGTACGTTGACACTCATCTTTGCTTTCAGTTTCTCGACCAGTATCTTTGATGGGAGCAGAATTTACTATTTCTCTCTGTATAGCAAATTGAGGCGTGCACTTCATTACTGACTTCACTTCCGTTTCGCGGTTGTCTTGTTCTTCCGGCTGATTCGGTGCATTCATTACTTGGATCTGATTTACTCTGAGATTTTCTGCACTTCGAGTAAATCTATTTCTCAGATTTGTCATTCTTGGTGGTACTCGACAATCCTTTATCAGATGTTTGTCTGACTGACAATTATGGCAACGTTTCTTACCAATCCCTCTCTGTTCAGTGCTCTCCCGCCTGTAATTGTACGCTGCATTGTTTTCTCTTTGGCGTCCCATCACTGGAATTCGACTGTATATTTGTCTGTCACCCGTTGCTTCTCTTCTATCTTGACTAAACTGTCTTCCAGGAGCACCATTATTCCTTGCTTCATTACTTCTGGCTTGGTTTCCTGTTTCTTTGTTATTACTATTCCACCTGGGTTGCTTCGAACTATTACCCCATGCTTCATATTTCGGTTTGTCTTGAAACATTAGACCAATTCGATTGTTCACGTGTATGTCTGCGAGTTCTGCAACATTACTAGCTTCGAAGCATTCAGTACCCTCTTTTGCTAGTACGAACTGTAGTGGACCCGGTGGTAGACATTCTTTCAACTTATCCGCCACCAACAGATCAAATAACTTCTCATAGTCTTTGCCCACTCGTCTACTTCTGACATAATAGTTCAACAGATTCTTCAATCTTGCTGTAAACATAGTGTATGTCTCTTCTGCCGTTTTCTTCGCTTCTCCAAATCGTGATCGATATTCTCTCGCTGTCAATTTGAATTCTTTCAGTAAATGTTCTTTCACTATGTCGTAATCGTCTAGATCATCAAAAGACAATCGGTTCAACACCGTTCTCGCTCTTGGCGTCATTAGTGGCAACAGCAATTTGACCCAAAACTGCTTTTCCACCGTAAAACTGTTGAATGCATTCTCAACTGTCTCAAAATATAATGGCACCTCCATCATATCATACGGCATCTTTGGTAACACGTGTTTCATTGCATCGCCTATCTTTTTAATCTTGGACACCATTGTCTCACTTTCTCGAATCCTGTTTCGTTCTGACTCTTCACGGCTTCTTCTTTCGTCTTCATTTCGTTCCCTCAGTCTATTTTGATCTTCTACCCTACGCAGTTCTTCTTGTTCTATCTTCTGCTGCAACAATTCTAACTGCCTTCTGCGTTCCTCCTTTTCTATAGCCATTTCTCGGAGCTGAGCTTCCTTAAGAGCGAGTTTCTTTTGTTCTAATTGTACTTGTTCTTCCCTTTCTCGCTCCGCC
Organism: Lumbricus terrestris; assembly: GCA_949752735.1. Taxonomy (NCBI): domain Eukaryota; kingdom Metazoa; phylum Annelida; class Clitellata; order Crassiclitellata; family Lumbricidae; genus Lumbricus; species Lumbricus terrestris. The sequence continues at coordinate 45,326,943 of OX457042.1, forward strand.
TTTTCCAAATTTTCTTTCTCCATTTTCAATTCTTCCTGTCGAATCTCTTTGGCTCTTTCCAATTCTACCAAACGCATGGCTTCTTTGTCTTCCTCGCGAGCCTTTTGCTCTTGAATCTGCTGTTTTCGTATTTCTTCATCACTTTTCCTTGCTCTCTCGTATTCTATCATTAGTTCCATCCTTCTTTGTTCTGCTTCGTCACGATCTCTTTTCAGTTGTTCTAACTGAAGCTGGAACTGCTGCTTCTGTATCTCTATCTCTTCTTGCCTCAACCTTTCTGCTTTTTCCACTCTTTCTTTATCTTCTCGTCTCCGTTGCTCCTCTTTCTCTTCTCGTCTCCGTTGCTCCTCTTTCTCTTTATCTTCTCGTCTCCGTTGCTCCTCTTTCTCTTCTTGTTTCCGTTCTTTATCCTCTTGTCTCCGCTGCTCCTCTTTCTCTTTATCCTCTCGTCTCCTTTGTTCTTTCTCTTTCTCCTCTTGTCTCCGTTGTTCTTCTTTCTCTTTCTCCTCTTGTCTCCGTTGTTCCTCCCTCATCATCATAAATTGCATCAACGCCTCCATAGACATAGCCTGTGGTTTCTCCTCAACACCACCTATTGCACCTTTCTCTTCAGCTTCCTTTAGCCACACCTCTGCTAGGGCTCTCATAAAATTTTCCCTTGACATCTCTTCGATTTCTTCCACGTCTAGACCGGCTTCGATTAATAATTTTATTATTCGATCAGAAGACATCTTCTTTATACTAGCTTGCTTTTGTTCCGTGAGTTTCTCCATCTTACTTTCTTACTTCAACTGATTTGCGTGAAGAAAATCGAGGGAGTGGCTATGCTTTCTGCAATTGGTTGACTGTAATTTCAATTACTTGTTTATTCAAGGAGCGAGTTTTGTATACCTCTCTCTGGCGTTGTGTTGTCGTAGTGTCGTTCGTATGCCCGTTGTATCTTCTCACCAGTTGTTCTGATGCTCACTCTCCTTCTCCCGTGTGGTCGGCGTCTCGTAATGATTCAAAATCCACTGTCCGTAGCTTGGATACGACTATCCCAACGTTCGTTGCTTGACTTCGCAATTCACTGTTCGTAAACCTGGATACAATATCCCGACGTCCGTTGCTTGACTTCGTATTCCACCGCCCGTTGCCTGAACTCGATATCCCACCGTCCGTAACTTGGATTGACTATCCCACCGTTCGTAACTCGAATACAAAATTCCACCGTTCGTTGCTTGAATTCGAGATCCCACCGTTCGTTGCCTGAATTCGAGATCCCACCGTTCGTTGCCTGAATTCGATATCCCACCGCTGCCACCAAATGTCAAGTTCCTCCTTCACTGACGATTTCTCCAGTCTCTTCTTACTGTTCTGTAGCGCAGCCTAGCCCTAACCTATTCCCTGTATGACGGTATCTAAGGCTAGTGTATAAGTTTCTAAAGTTCTTAACTTGTTCACTTACAACCAAGATCTGTTTCTTGTATTTTCTTCTCCGTTTTAATATTCGCAAATAACACAACAATGCATCAACGACGACAAGCGATTCAATTCTGTGACAGCAACGCAACCTTAATATCTTACTGCTCTCTAAAGTTTTCAACACACACTCCACTGTTCTCTGAAACGTCTTACACTACTAGCACTCCTTCAACAACTTATCTCACTGTCTGGGCGTACACTCTTCCCCCTGCCGCTCTGTCCTTCTCTCTGCCTCTCTCCGTCTGTCTGTCTGTCTGTCTGTCTGTTTCTCTCTCGCGCGCTCTCCGGCGACGGTCGGCCGAGCCGCGCCAACTTTCCCGCCAGTCTGCCACCTGCAAGTCTGTCTGTCCGTACGCTTAACAATTAGCTGACCTTGAGCTGGTCTATTCGTACGCTCACCCCTTAGCTGACCACATACACTATACAAAATTAGCTCACAATATTTGTCCGGTTGGTCCAGAAAAATAACTATCACTGCAATCTGCAGGAAAAGACACAAGAAAACATCGTTAATTTTCCTTCACAGTTGGAGATTCAGAGTTGTAATAAAATAATTGCAACTTTAATGGCTTATGGCAGTCTGACGCACAATGTATGCTACAAGTGGCCTCGGACGCCTGCATTTTATCATCATTGAAATGTACATCGCCGCACTGCAGAAGTGCATTCAGCCGTCAATTCAGCAGCAGCTGTTCTCGCTTCATGGTGATAGTTTTCTATGTCGTTCCACCAAAATGGACGAACACCAACTGGACACGCCAGAATAACGAAAGTACAATGGACTGGCCGGTGTAGCATGTCAGAGTACCCCCTAAAAGTATCCCTCGGAGACTTTTTTAAACAAATTCTTCCCGGCTGATTTGTTTCGGAATAATTTCGCTCCCCGGAGACTATAATTTAAAAAAATCTCCGTAGGGGAGAGAGAATATTTATTCATCCGCCGCTGAAATAAAGTCTCTGCCCGTTCAACGTAAAATGGATTACAGTCACCGCTCTGGCGGTCTCGCTTCTGACTTGTCTCTTCTCGAAACCTGCTTCTTCTTGCGAGGCCTTGCACATTGGGAAAGCATCTGAATGGTTTACGCTGCTAGAGGCGCTTTTTAAATGCTTAAATGCATTGCAACAATACATGTCGGCCTCGTATTGGCACTCAATAACTTATGACTAATCCAAGTAATCCTTCTAATTTTGTTTGATCTCTAAACTGCCCTCTCTGGCAGAAGTTAATAATGAGGCAGCGTCGGATGCACAGAGTAGGCCATAAAAAGTACACACCGAAGGTGGTTTGCCAATATTTTGGCCAGAAGTAAGAATTTCCAAAGCAATTTTACAGGCTTAAAGTTTTTGTTTTTATATTTACACACAATGGCCAAATTTCACCAAAATAATTCAAACAGAACAACAGTTAAATCGCTTTTCATGAGACCACCCACTTTTCCTTTCATCTACCTCTTGCAATCGACCTGCATCACCTATCCATGAAATAGAAACTCAGTCTACTCTTAAAAAAATTAAAGAAGCACCAGCTCTTTGCATTTATGCTGACAATAATTGACGATAATATTATATCGGTGTAAAGCATCCTGGAAGTAGCTGCTGACGATGCTACGGAAATTGTCGTAAATGCATGACTTTGCAATCGACTACTTGCTGTTGGATTTAATATTTTTGCAGCTTCTTCACCTTCTCCGACATAATCCCTGCTGGAAATCGAAACGTCATGTCTACTATGAACTTGATCGTGTCTGAGAGAATATGAAATATACGTAGATGTGGCAACCTTCTTGTGAAGTAGGCCTCAGCTTACTTAAAGCGTGCCATAGTAACAACATATACATGTACGTGAAAGCATTCGCTTTCGCACGAGATGATACTAGGATAGGTTTCATATCTAAAGTCTACACATTACCTAGTGGCGAATTGATTCTTTACAGACGATAGTAGCAAAATCACATTTGGACTAGCTCCTGGCCATCTTGCGCAGATAATATGGAAATCGCAGGGTCAAACGCTGTCAGCAGAATACTTCCTTCGTCATCATCCAACACAGCATTTGGTGCTAGGCATTCAGCTGGGACCTACACCTAACAAACCTACACTTCGAGTCTGTAGTGCGATTCAATCTCAGGTGGACATTTGGTCTGTCATCGTACTAAACACTTTGATTCCTATAGGCCTGAATTCGCCATCAAAAGAAGAATCCCCTTTGGAAAAATAAAAGTTTTAAGGAAACGCGCCGAAACAGTAGTGCTTCCAGATAAGATCTGAATACGAATAATAGTAGTATTCGTTTGCTTCAAGTGCGCAAAAATGGAGTTAGAAGCGGCATCGTTTATTTTTATTGCTGTTACAAAGACTAACCGCAACTAATTGAGACATCGTCACTGTGGCCGCAGTTGTTCACACCCCACGCATTATGGCCGCACTGTTCTATTCCAGTTTCGGATCCAGTGCAATTGACGTCATCCAGCCAAATCGGATCCGTTCCAGCCCCGTATCGATTATCAATAACAGCACCCATGTAACTGATTAAAAAGAAACAGAAATATGTGAAAAGCATATAAAAGGAACCAAAAACGATAATGCAAAAGACACATTGTAGGCTACAGTAGTGCCGCATGCTTTTATCTGCAATGGTGCAGTGTCAAACACTAATGATATAGACTAACAGTAACTTTAGTTTGAAATGCTTTCAAGGTTTCAACTGCTTAGCAGGAACGATTTGATCCATGATGTCCATTTCCATTTAAATTTCTAAACGATATTACTTTATCATTCTCATATATATAGTATATATTCTTTGTAGGCCTACTAATCATACTACATGTACAATACATTGCGAGTATCCTTCACACGGAGTTATTTATTTTAGGTGCGTTTAAGGCAATTGGCTATTATTGCTTCATCGATTCCATTTTGGTTCTGTTTCAATAGCTCGCAACATACCCAGATTCAATGAATTACCAGGTACGAAGATTAATTTTACATTATCGCAAGACACAAAATAATGATAATTACCACCAATAAAGATTTCCTATTGCTGAAATTAGGCCTACATTATTAAGCATTGTCGTCACGCCGGTACTGCGTTTCATTGTGCTGTAACAGAAACAATGGCGCATAACAATAATAGGCTAAGCATAAGAATTTACCCAAATCCCAGACTGTTGCATGCCACTTTTGCGCTGGCATTTGTGAAATAGTCATCACACACTGTTCCCCAGATTCCTGAATAGTATATCTCCAGTCGACCTTCCTTTGTATTGTTACCAAAAGTATTGTTCAATCGCACGGCATAATTTTGAACGTTTCCTACAAATGCAATAAAAGCAATAACAATAGCAAGAACAATAACTGCAAATGCAATAATAATAATAACGATAATAATAATAAAAATAAAAAAAATTTAAAAAATTAATTATAATAATAACAATTATAATAATAATAATAATAATAATAATAATAATAATAATAATAATAATAATAATAATAATAATAATAATTATAATAATAACAGCAACAATAAAATTAAATATCAATAATCTTCGTTTAATACTGACACAACGCAGTTTGATTACAATCAGTAATGAACGGACGATCACAAGTTACATAACAAGAGTCGAATTGAACTGTCGGCAGCCATGCAAGACGCTCGTCACGTTCTACTGATCAATTTACCATCGCCACCTGCTGATTGGAAGGTTGAGTGGTCTTTGGGAGTGTAGCGTGATTCGGTCACGCATTCCTGCGCTCTTCGTGCCAAAATGTTTACAATTACCATCCTATTAAACCGCTTTGGAACACTTCAAGAACAGGAGATTGCTTAGGATGTTTCCCTTGACTTTTGTGTGTTGACAGCCAGTGATAATTTCGTTAATAAGAAGTTGAATAAGAATAAAAATTATTACATTTTGAAGTGGAAGTGGAAACAGAAGTGGAAGTAGAATAACAGTTATTTTAAAAACGAGGGAGAAACAGGGTCAGGAACATGGGACCAAACCAAGGTTCTTTGTGTGGATTGATCTTGGGGTATGCGGACGTTTCATCCCCGGAAGATTCATTCCAGGAAGGTTCATCCCGGACGATTCATCCAGTGGACGTGTCATCCCAGGACCTGTCATCCCCGGGCGATTCATCCAGTGGACTGTTCATCCACGGACGGAAATTTAAGGCACTGGTTCTAAATAGGTCTCATTAAAGAGCACTTAAGCCTATGAAACATGCAATAAAAAATCTCTATAAACTTGGAATTAAATAGATATCATAAAGGACACATGTATAAACCAATAAAACGAGCAATTAAATATCTTAAAAGAACACACAAGCCTATAAAACATGCAATTAAATAGATATAAAAAGTCTACGAAACTTCTAATTACATGTAAATAGATATCTTTAAACCACATAAGTCTATTAAATAAATATCATAACAGCCCATAAAACGTGTAATTAAATGCTCTAAACATTTTTGTCTGAAAAGTAAAACTAGTTCAAAGGTTATTTTTGCAAGGTTAATTGTGCGACAAATGGGCAATTGCTCGAAGATATATAATTATAAGTACATTTGCCCTTCCGTACCCGGCAACAGCACGTCTCACTCTGTTGTAGTACCCTGCGGGCAAATGTACGGATCATAATAATATGCTCTATTAACCGCCCATGGATGAACCGTCCGGAGATGAAACGTCCTAGAATTGATCTTGGGACCGAGCAGAATCAGGCTACTGACAAAACTCCGCCACTGGATGTTCTCTGCCAGTGCCAGACCCAAGATTAGATAAAGGACTCTAACAATCACTGATATGGTAGTGTCGTTAAACAGTAACAAACCGGCTACTGACAAGGGATACTCTGTCTTCCTGTGACTCGCACTGAAAAAGAGAGTGGTCATTTCTCGTGTAGATAAATTATAGGATTGCTCTGAGAGAGAGAGAGAGAGACAGAGAGAGAGAGAGAGAGAGAGAGAGAGAGAGAGAGAGAGAGAGAGAGAGAGAGAGAGAGAGAGAGAGAGAGAGAGAGAAGCTGCGAGTGCCGAAGCCCATACCGACTAGGGGGTCTGGGGGAGCGTTGTAAGCTCCCCAGCGGGGTCTGTGGCGGAACCCCAGCGACCAACGCATTTTTAGCTGTGTTGACCTCAACCAGAGTTCATTTTAGACTCTTATTTTCCAGTTAATTTATGAAGGATAAAGTCATGAAAACTTTTTAAAAAGTCATTTTGAAGAGTAGCAGATTACCAGGATAACAAAGTCAAAGTTTTATTGTAAAAAAATGGGTTTCGTCTTTACCATGTCAAAGTTTTATTGTAAAAGAAATGGGTTTCGTCTTTACCATAATGAAAAATGTAAAAGTTTAGGCCTATAACAAGTTTATAAGTTTGCTAATTTAAAAAAACTATTTCTATGAAAGCTTTAACCTATGCATTGTGTATTTTGGAACCATTTCTTTGTGCTGAGCCACTAGCACCAGCCTCAAGTCACTCCACCATGGTTGAAAATCCCGGAGCGAATCCACAACAAAGTTCTCTCCTTAACCTACAACTCCATATAGTGCTCCCAGCATAGTTATCTTCGCGAACTGTTCACCATCCAGCCAACCCGTTCTACGTACCCGATCATCCGTCTGTCTTACTCTCTCTCTCTCTCTCTCTCTCTCTCTCTCTCTCTCTCTCTCTCTCTCTCTCTCTCTCTCTCTCTCTCTCTCTCTCTCTCTCTCTCTCTCTCTCTCTCTCTCTCTCTCTTTCGACCGCCACCTCCAACTTCCAAGTCATCTCAAGTTCTGCAACCGAGCCATATGCAACACAGCACCACGCCTTTGGAATGTTCTGCCGCCTGAATTCCGATCTTTTTCAGTTCCTCCACCATCGTTACTCATCACACACCATCACCTTCCTCAGGCTCCTCTATCCATCACACCTCGGGTTTTTCATTCGAAAATGAAGTCACACCTTTTCAAAAACTCTTACTATGTCTCATTTTGACGACAATAGCTGTCCCGCCCTTCTGATCCTTTTGTAACTCGTCCCGGACCATCTTCGGACTGCTCTTACGGACAACCCATCTGACTCAATGCAGCACTCGTGAATAAGCTGGTGCCCCGCCATTGGCTTTCGAGTAGCGGTGTATTCATTGGCATAAGCATCTACGTTGTTAGTCATTTGCCGAAATTTATTTTAAAATCCTACCGTTATAGCCTAGCTTTTGTCGAATTACGACCTTTTTATAGTCATTCGCAGCTGATTTTTGGTAAACAAACAAACCGGCTGAGACCAGGCAACAGCAGGTCTCGAAAATCGATGCCGGGTCGCAGACCCGGACCGACCCGGCTCACTTTCAGCCCTGGCGGCGATTATAGCTTTATCTCCAAGGCCTTGCTCATGAAGTGTATGAATACAAATTTTGCCAGCCACCGACACCTTGGGCATTTTAATTTGATAGAAATTTCGATTTTATTATCTTAAAAACTAAATTAGGCCCCTACTAATCAGAAAAATTCTTTATTTACCAACTTAACAGTCATCTTGCTAAATGATGTCACAGCGACGTGCAGCTATGCTGGTACCTGTTTTTTCTTCCAAATAATAAAAACGATTTTCTGTCAATAACAAGTTTATTTGACACCAATTGTTTGAGATGTAACTTAATAAATTCGTTTTTGGTACTTTTTGCTGCGTCATGTTTTTGAATCGTCAGATAACAGTGAGTGGTCTCGCTAAAAGTGATCAAACTTTTGTTCTGTTTGAATATTTTTTATATTAAATCTGGCCATCATGTGTGAATATGAATTTTCTTTCAGCCTAAAAAATCATTAAAAAACTACTACCCCTGGCCAAGATTATGGGCAAAAAAACTTTAGGGTATTTTTATGGCCCAATTTGTAGACCAATTTCGGTGACTTAGTGAAGCATTGCAAATCCTATTTCGAGTAGCATTTCGAAAGCAAAGCGTTCAGCAAATAAAGTAACGAAATCAGGTGTAGGGCCTATAGGTCTATTGTCTACGCAAATGCTTACGCTTCATTTGAGAAACAAGAAAGCGACAGCTAGGCCTACGCTGTTAGTTGTATATGGTAATGTGGATAGACAGCAAGAACGTTTGAGCCACCAGAATTGTTGCCCTGCCAGAATTTTCCTCTGTCAAAACTTTTGCCCTGCCATAATTTTGCGGACTTTACCCTGCCAGAATTTTGACTCTGCCAGAACTTTTGCCCTGCCAGAAAATTGCCCTGTCAGATTTTGTTCTCCTCATAAACTTTTGCCCTGCCAGAATTTTGCCCTGCCAGAACTTTTGCCCTGCCCATGAGTGGACGGATGTGAACAGTAACGGTGTACGGACCATTCCTCATAGGCTGATTGCTCATAGGCTGATTGGTCATAGGCTTATCGCTCATACGGCTGATTGCTCATAGGGCCTTTTGCTCATAGGTATTTTTGCTCATACGGCTCATTGCTCATAGGGCTTATTGCTCATATGGCTTATTGCTCATAGGCTTATTGCTCATAGGCTTTTCATTCATATGCTGTCATATGCAATACAATAATAGTAGAGATAACAACTGATTTAAATGAAAACATTTACTAGCTTGTGTAATTGTTAAAATGTAAAAAACAGTTTAACTACAACAGTGTTCATCACGCTTTTAAACATTTTAACTACAAGAGTGTTCATTACTAGCGATCTCGAATAGAGAATAGTTGAATATGCTGTCACAAACAGTAGAGATAACAAATGTTAAATGTTAAAAACAGTTAAACTTTTTAGCTACAACAGTGTTCGTTACTAGAGATGTCCAATACAGAATAGTTCAGTGTCTTACATGTTAACTACTTCAGTGTTAACTACTACAGATGTGCAGACTACTTAAAGGATAAGTACGACCCACACGGTTTTATGGACTTCATAATTGAGCATTGTGTTAGTCTACCAACGCTAATTGTCCCTAATTGATTAGCACTAGCTAAGGCGTGAAGAAGGTCATCGATATAGCAAACGGTATATTTGTTTTGGACCTAGGACAAAGTTCGTGTATTTTAGAGATATGAGCAACGAGCCTATGAGCAAGAGACCCTATGAGCAATCAGCCGTATGAGCAATAGGCCTATGAGCAATCAGCCTATGAGCAATCAGCCTATGAGGAATGGTCCTAGAGCCATGAGCTTCATATAAAAGCAAAGGAAGCAAGGCAGCTCTACTACATGTTTGGAATCGTTAAAATGGAGGAGATCGCATCGCAGAATGGGAAGGCCATTGTAGCCTACTTGTTGGTGGATAGGCCTACAGATCTATATCGAAGCTGTTACTTTTCGTCAAATTCCCATTTTTAACTTTGAGTCAAATTCCTAGTTTTAACAACTTTTCAACTACTCATTGTTTATGTCAAATAATTAATTTCTTACCTCCTACATCTCGTTATACATTAAAGTCATAATATTATATGTAGTGGTGGATCACTTATCTTATTCAAATCATTTAATTCATCCGCGATATCTTTGGCGATATCATTTCTTTTAAGAGCACCGCTCTTCTGTCGAGCGCCCATTTGTCGGCGCCCTTTTGTCGGCGCCCTTTTGTCGTGCGCCCTTTTGTTGTGCGCCCTTTTGACGGGTCACCGTTTCCGTTCATGTCCTAGTGCATGGGGCGCGGTGGTATCGTTGCCTTGAAGCCGGAAGGTTCGAGGTTCGCATCCATCTCAAGTCGGTGCGTAGGGACCTTGGGGAAGTCCTTCCCTCGCAATTGCTTGAGAGCTTCGGGGTGAAAATCTGATGCAGTGCCCGCGCTGCAGTCGGGAGCGCCTCTGAGTAGGTGGGTTTGAAGGGGCGCTATAGAAATGGATAAATAAAATAAAATAAAATAAAATAAAATTCTATTTCAAACTGACGCAGTGATTGTCTGAATGACTGTTGTAACACTGCAGTGGCGTAGCCAGGAATTTATGATGGGGTGGATTGATTATGGCCCAGCCGGATGCCCTTCCTTGTCTACGCCACTGTAACACTGCATGATTGACATACCTCCAGCTCATGACTCTCACATTGAGTTGACGCTGTTTAAACTCTGCCATCGCATAAAGATGACAACCGAGTCAAATGGCTTCAAATTATCAACCTATCTCACAAATTATTGGTATAAAGCTAATTGTTGTCGACCTTTAATTTTTCTGTGGAACGCAATATACGAACATTTTGCCGGTGTCACGAAATAGAGTACCGGGTATCTCCCGTATTAATCGTATCCCCCAAAATGAAGCGAAGTCGAAAAAGCCATTTCCGCGTGTATTTATTTTTGCAAATTAATTTCCATCTGCTTTGTTTTGAACAATGACTCTAACTGGTATGTTTGTTCGTACTAGATAATTTTTTTTCGGGGGGCGGGGGAGTTTCAGAGCACTCAGAACATCTAAAACACTTAAGAACACTCAGAGTCACTAAATAAATTCGAGTTGTCTTTCTCTGAACATTGCTTAGGACACTTAGAACAATTATTAGAGTTACTTTAAATTTTGACTACAGCATAAACTTTTCGATTATACGCATTTTTCATTAAAGGGGATAGAACAGTTTATCCCCCGGATAGTGTAGACCGGTTAATTCCATTCCGGGGGATAGATTAATTCATCCCCGGATAACTTTAGGGGGATAGAATATCATGTGACACCAGCTACAGCGGCGGGGGGAGAATGCCCGACGCAGTTTTTTCTATCATCGGATATAAATATAATATTATTACTAACAATCGCCAATACCCGGTACCAAGACCCGCAACAATAATAATTAAACAGGCTGTTTGTATTGTCATTCATGCATTTCTTACAGTCTACATACCAAGAAAGACGATTCCCCTTACTCCAAGGGACTTGGTAATACAAAGGTTTGATAGCATAAACACGATGTCTAAAGAATCCGTTATTTCCGATCCAGCTTGCAAAATAACAATTCCTGCTTCTAATAATGTCAACAACCTGCGCAGATGACACGAGCATGGGCGGAGTTTGGTTTCCGTTCTTGGAAGGGCTAAAGCCAATACCAAGACCCGCAACAATAATAATTAAACAGGCGGAGTTTGGTTTCCGTTCTTGGAAAAAATGAATCTGGGTCTTCTTGGAGGGGGGCATAGCTCCCTAGCCCCTGATGAACTCCGCCCATGGACACGAGTTTATTGTGGACAAAACTTAGGCCTAGTAGGCCTAGAGCTTTTATTCGGTCCATTCTGAATTGGTGTAGACCCATAATAATTGTTATGCAGATTAATTTTCTATTGCTAGCCCACTAGGTTTTATGTTCGTGTAGACGAAGATCTGAGTGGAATGTCTTTGCTAGAGGTGATTCTTTATATTATTAGCAACTAAAGACTCACGAGCGTGGATAGCGCCGCTGTTTGAAGGCACAGTTAGTCTTGTCTACTAATAAAAATCGGTTAGGCCAATCGGTTTCTTCGTTACGGTTCATGACTTTCCGTTACCTGCATATGCTATGAAAGCTCTAGGCATGACGCGATCCCGTCAATTGCTCAACTTCTGCATTAGATCGTGCGGGTATCAGCATGCGAAATCAGCCTACTTCAGGCAGAAGTGAATAAGTTTAGTGCTCTAATGTTCTACTGCAGCTCAAAGGTAAATCTTTCTTGTTTATGGACACAAAGATCTAGTTCGGCAGATCATGAACAGTTTAACACTTCTGTCATGAGTTATCTTTAATGGCGAGTTAGGCCTATTACGGACCAGGGAGTTTAAGGCTATTATCGAAGTACTAGACTATAGAACAAAGCACAAAACTCGTTTAGAAATTATTAAGGTAAAAAACAACTGAAATTAAACTGAAAGACACATTCAATTAGAGAAAGCAATGTCATCGATAGACTAAATCTATAGCGCCCTAATCGATGGTCGTGCCCTCCCCCAGACCCTCACCCAACAACTGGTCGATGACTCACGTTTCCGTTCGCATGTCGACAGTTTCTGCAGGTGTGAAGAAGTCCTACGTGTTACGCAGCGAAGGGCTTCTGTCGGCTCACTGGTCTGGTTCGGTTGCTCCGTTCTGAAGTCGAATTCGTCCGTTGGTCCTCGTTCCAGGACGAAAGAAGAACACAGCGACAAGAGTTGCAGTCCTGCTGGCGTTCCAGTCACGACCGCTGGTCGCGTCTTGTAGAGGAGTGCCAGTTCCTTCCGGCACCGCTCACCTTCTGTCGTAGAAGTGGCGGAGAAGTCGCAGAGAAGTGGCGTAGAAATGGCGCAGAAGTTGACTCCGTCCTCGTCTGATAGCACCGTAGCACCGTTGTGCTCCGTATTCGTCTGCTTGCACCGTTGTGCGTTGCCTTACGCTCGAACTGTCTTCAGTAAAGCTCAGCGTGCATGCCAACTTGTCAACTTCGCATCTCCGACCGACGACTGACCACTGACGACTGACGACTCACTTCCCGACGATTGACCTCCGACGATTGACTTCCAGACAGTCCGTGCTCATGCTCATATAGGCCTGTCTGCCTCGCAGACAGATGACCTTTACCCCCGGCACACCTTCGGGACCCAACGACCATCGACGACCATCGATACATTAATAGATTGCTATGTGGCACTAAAGTAGGCCTATAGGCCTATAATTATGCTATTGTCACAATATTCATTTAAGCACAAATTAACTATATGGGCCTACGACATGGCACAACATAGATACAATATATAAGCCTACAATAATGGGCCTAATGGTATTTACAAGGGCAACTCGTGACAACTTCCTACAAAAAGTGGACAAAAGCCTGTACGATATTTCAAAACAGAGCAGATAGCGATAGGTTTCTAAGGGGTTGGGGGCTAAATTAAAGCGTAGATTTTTTATAGGCAATCACGAATATCAGTAAGGCCGTATATCCAGGATATTTTTCGGGGGTGTTTCTCGACCTCGAGCAAGCCGGTGACACGAAACGGAGTATCCCCCTGAAAGCTATCCGGGGTATGAACTAATCTATCCCCCCGGATGGAATTAACCGGTCTATACTATCCGGGGGGATAAACCATTCTATCCCCTTGTTTGAAAAATGCTGCAATCAAAATTTAAAGTGACTCTAATTGTTTTAAGTGTCCTAAGCAATGCTCAGATAAAGGTAACTCGAATTTATTTAGTGACTCTGAATGTTCTTAAGTGTTTTGAATGTTTTAAGTGGTCTAAAAACAGTGCAAAACAAATTGCCTAGTAGGAATAAACATACATGTACCTATTAGTGTCATTGTTCAAAACAAAGCAGATGAAAATTAATTTGCAAACAAAATTCACGGGGAAGCGGTTTCTTCGACTTTTTTTATTTGGGGGATACAATTAATACGGGGTATACTCTATTTCGTGACACCCGCAAGCAACCGAATAACTAAGGATTTGGAGGAGCGCTATAACTCTCGTAGCGTGTTCTGGACGACCAACACGTTACGGAGTGTAGGACCATATTATTAGTAAACTTACTAGGCCTACGCCCTTTCAGAGTCTCAATTTGCAAATGGGTCAATAGTTTTGTATTCTAAAATGAGATAACGGAACATGACTTGAGTTTAAACTTTAAAAGTATTAGGCTATCATGCAAAATGAGCACAATTTCCCAGTTATAGAATTTGCAAGGAAGATTTATATCTACTGATCTAAAAGATTTTTTAATGAATTTCCTGTATTTGCGATCTATGACATTTTTAAAGTCATTCTATGAAAAGAGTTTGATGGTTGTGGAATCGGATACACGATCCGTGATAATAATAAAAGACCTAATAACAATAATAATAATAATAATAATAATAATAATAATAATAATAATAAATAAAATAAATTAAAAATAATAATAATAATAATAATAACAATACCTTTGCTCTATCGACCGGTGACGACGATCGTTAACTCCAGAACAACACAGCTTTTAGTATTTATTGTTTTTAAGCCTGAGGGATCATAAATACCTCGGGCGCTAACAAAAAATAACAATAATAATAATAATAATAATAATAATAACAGTAATAATAATAATGAGATCAGCCTGTTGTTGTTGTTGTTAACGACAATGTGTCACATCAATGTCATCAAGGATGATTAGTGTCACCCTCCTCATTAATTTTCACCACACCTAGGACTGGCACTGTTAGAGAAGGTCCTACGACCCGAGATGTTGAACTGGTAATTAGCCTATGCCTGGTAATTTAATATTATGAGCATCCAAGTAAATTGAATAGTGTTGTGTTTCAAACGATGTTCTCTTGCATGTTGCCTAAATGCTTCAATTCCTGCAAATACTATGGCAACACTAAATCATAGAGGCTGAGCTCTGTAATCTGTATCTTTCTTTCAGATCTTGCAACTGTGGTAACAGATCGACGGCCAAACAACGACGATGCTAATAGTCATTTTGATATACGTGGCTAACTCCATTGTGACCGGTAGTATATTCTTTGAGATCATATTTATATAAGTAGTGGAGTGACTGACGATTCTACATCACCTCATATCACCGTCGATGAAATATTATGTTGGATGTTTTTTTTATTGTGGATCAACATAACTTAGCCTTATTATTCAACGACAATCGGATGAACATATAATTATGTAGGCCTAATATTATTAGGCCCTATATCCAATTGCCGTTGAATTATAGGCTTAATCGAATATGCAAACAGTAAATTGGGCCTATATTGACTTAATATAAGTTATATGGAAATACAATATTAAAAAATCCACCCTTAATATTTCATCGACGGTGTTGTTTTCAGATGGCTGCATTCTTAAGCGCGATCGTATACTGGATGATTTCTATAGCTTCAGTCTTCGGCTTAGCTCAGGACACGAGCGTGCGTACATGTATTATAGGCGCATTTTAAACACATGTTAGGCCTATCGACGTCCTATCTCAACATTGGTCGATAACACAGCATGCTGATAAGATATTTTTGAACTAAAAAAACTATTTAATAGTTTCTTAAGTTCATCGCTATTGTTAAGTGCAGCTGACTTGGTCACATATTGAGAGGAGAGACGATCTCTAGGATTTTTCTCTAGCGAAGAATGGAAGGAAAACCCCACTAGGATGCCCAAGAAAGATGACGATGGACTGGTTGATGGACGGAGAGAAATGGGACGAGGATATAATGAAACAAATGAAAGAGCATAGAATGGACGAGATTGGTGTCGTTGGAACATTGGACCTGCCTGGGGAAGAACATTAAAGAAGAAACCAAGTGCAGTCGAGTCATAATTATTATAGACGACTTCTGTCAATTTGGCTGATCAATCATTAAGCGGATGATATTCGTCGTGTTTCATTTGGCCAACATTTTGCTGGCATCAGAGAAAGTTGCAACTTTCCTTTGAGATCGGTCGGGAGAGACTGAAACAAATCGCAACGGTGTTCTCTTGTTGCATCTTGTCGGAGCAGCTAATTACTTTGATCAAGCAATTCTCGGACATATCGCTTATCTAAACCTATAAAAGCGAACTGTAACATTGTTTGCGGAAAATTTTCTGCTTATCCACCCAACCGATTTTTCCCAATATTTACAAAAATACTTTTTAGCACCCCGGACAACACTACCGGAGTTTGCGATCCAAAAATCTTACCTTTTTCCGAGATTGAAACTTTTAATTTTTCTATCCAATCCTAACGCTGTGTTTAAGACGCCATTTGCTTTCAACCATATTTTCAACAAACATTGAAACCATCGATGATATATTGATGATTGAAACCAGTACATTAATGACGTCGTTGCCGATTTTAAAATTATGGAGCGTTATTCCGTTAATTAATATCTATAGTCTACCGTGACGTATGTAGGCCTATCACTAGCCTATTTAAAACGCAATAATTTTCGCCGATCGATTTTCAACGAACCAATAGGCTACATTTTTAACCTAATTTTTTGCCGACGGCAGATCTTTTGGCATGCGGTCTCGCAAAAATGCTGACTATAGCGTAAACATGGACGGGTGAGTGCTGGGTTGGACCGAAAACCTAAATGTCACGGGCAACGCTGGGCCAGTGGCGGCGCTACGGCAGGGCATGGCAGGGCAAATGCCCTGGTAAAAAGCCTTTGCACTGGCTGTTGCCCTGGTCGTTGCCCTGCCAGGAATTTTACCATGGGAGAATTTGTTCGGGCATATTGCCTGTTACTGTTCACATCCGTCCGCTCGTGGGCAGGGCAAAAGTTCTGGCAGGGCAAAATTCTGGCAGGGCAAAAGTTTATGAGGAGATCAAAATCTGACAGGGCAATTTTCTGGCAGGGCAAAAGTTCTGGCAGAGTCAAAATTCTGGCAGGGTATAGTCCGCAAAATTATGGCAGGGCAAAAGTTTTGACAGAGGAAAATTCTGGCAGGGCAAAAATTCTGGTGGCTCAAAAGTCCTTGCTGTTTATCCACATTACCATAATTATACAACTAACAGCGTAGGCCTAGCTGTCGCTTTCTTGTTTCTCAAATGAAGCGTAAGCATTTGCGTAGACAATAGACCTATAGGCCCTATTCCTGATTCCGTTACTTTATTTGCTGAACGCTTTGCTTTCGAAATGCTACTCGAAATAAAATTTGCAATGCTTCACTCAGTCACCGAGATTGGTCTACAAATTGGGCCATAAAAATACCCTAAAGTTTTTTTGCCCATAATCTTGGCCAGGGGTAGTAGTTTTTTAATGATTTTTAGGCTGAAAGAAAATTCCTATTCACACATGATGGCCAGATTTAATATAAAAAACATTCAAACAGAACAAAAGTTTGATCGCTTTTAGTGAGACCACTCACTGTTATATGACGAATCAAAAACATGACGCAGCAAAAAGTAACAAAAACGAATTTATTAAGTAACATCTCAAACAATTGGTGTCAAATAAACTTGTTATTGACAGAAAATCGTTGTTATTATTTAGAAGAAAAAACAGGTAGGCTACCAGCATCGCTGCACGTCGCTGTGACATCATTTAGCAAGATGACTGTTAAGTTGGTAAATAAAGAATTTTTCTGATTAGTAGGGGCCTAATTTAGTTTTTAAGATAATAAAATCGAAATTTCTATCAAATTAAAATGCCCAAGGTGTCGGTGGCTGGCAAAATTTGTATTCACACACTTCATGAGCAGGGTCTTGGAGATAAAGCTATAATCGCCGCCAGGGCTGAAAGTGAGCCGGTGTAAAGGTTTCAAATTACCCCCTCCTAAACATTACCCCGCTGCAAACTGTAAATTGCATCAATCATCGCATTTATTGCACTAAAAATATCAAAAAATTCATACCGCTTCTTGTTTTGGTTTGACTATTTTCATCCGTCATCCCGCTTCGTGGTTTGTTATCAATATTTTCATCTGCAACTAAAATACTATTCGCCGCTGAAGTTTACATGGAGAAAATGGCTTCGAGGCTATTATTTTTTTTCGATCAAAATATTGATAGCAAACCACGAAGTGGGATGACGGATGAAAATCTTCAAACCAAAACAAGAAGCGGGATGATTTTTCTGATTTTTTTAGTGCAATAAATGCGATGATTGATGCAAATCTAGTTTCAGGGGGGTAATCTGAAACCGGTTTCAAGTTACCGGGGGGTAATGTTTAGGAGGGGGTAATTTGAAACCTTTACACCGGGTCGGTCCGGGTCTGCGACCCGGTGTAAAGGTTTCAAATTACCCCCTCCTAAACATTACCCCCCTGAAAACTGTATTTTGCATCAATCGTCGTATTTATTGCACTAAAAATATCAGAAAAATCATCCCGCTTCTTGTTTTATTTTGAAGATTTTCATCCGTCATCCCACTTCGTGGTTTGTTATCAATATTTTCATCTATAACTAAAATACTAATCGCCGCTGAAGTTACAATGGAGAAATGACTTCGAGGCTATTATTTTTTTTCGATCAAAAAATTGATAACATACCACGAAGTGGGATGACGGATGATATTCTTCAGACCAAAACAAGAAGCGGGATGATTTTTATGATTTTTTGGTGCATTAAATGCGACGAATGATGCAAATCTAGTTTCCGGGGGGTAATCTTAAACCGGTTTCAAGTTACCGGGGGGTAATGTTTAGGAGGGGGTGATTTGAAACCTTTACACCGGTGTAAAGGTTTCAAATTACCCCCTCCTAAACATTACCCCCCGGTAACTTGAAACCGGTTTCAGATTACCCCCCGAAAACTAGATTTGCGTCAATCATCGCATTTATTGCACCTAAAAAATCAGAAAAATCATCCCGCTTCTTGTTTTGGTCTGAAGAATAAAATTCGTCATCCAACTTCGTGTTTTGTTATCAATATTTTTATCCGGAAAAAATAATAGCCTCGAAGCCATTTTCTCCATGTAAACTTCAAGGTCGAATAGTATTTTAGTTACATATGAAAATATTGATAAAAAATCAGGAAGTGGGATGACGGATGAAAATCTTCAGTCCAAAACAAGAAGCGGGATGAATTTTTTGATAGTTTTAGTGCAATAAATACGATGATTGATGCAATTTACAGTTTGCAGGGGGGTAATGTTTAGGAGGGGGTAATCTGAAACCTTTACACCGGCATCGATTTTCAAGACCTGCTGTTGCCGGTGCAAAGGTTTCAAATTACCCCCTCCTAAACATTACCCCCGGTAACTTGAAACCGGTTTCAGATTACCCCCCGGAAACTAGATTTGCATCATTCGTCGCATTTATTGCACTAAAAAAATCAGAAAAATCATCTCGCTTCTTGTTTTGGTCTGAAGATTTTCATCCGTCATCCAACTTCGTCGTTTGCTATCAATATTTTGATCCGAAAAAATAATAGCCTCGAAGCCATTTTCTCCATGTAAACTTCAGCGGCGAATAGTATTTTAATTACAGATGAAAATATTGATAACAAACCACGAAGTGGGATGACGGGTGAAAATCTTCAGACCAAAACAAGAAGCGGGATGAATTTTTTGATATTTTAATGCAATAAATGCGATGATTGATGCAATTTACAGTTTGCAGGGGGTAATGTTTAGGAGAGGTAATCTGAAACCTTTACACCGGTGTAAAGATTTCAAATTACCCCCTCCTAAACATTACACCCCCCCGGTAACTTGAAACCGGTTTCAGATTACCCCCCGGTAATCTGAAAACGGTTTCAAATTACCCTCGGGGGTAGTCTCAAACCGGTTTTATCCTACCCCCTACGGTTTCAGGTTACCCCGATATAATACATTCATCCAGCTTCTATTTCACCTCTAGAGAACCTTTATCCAGCTTCCATTTCACCTCTAGAGAACCTTCATCCAACTTCCATTTCTCAACCAGAGAACCTTAATCCAGCTTCCATTTCTCAAGCGTTGTTTTCGTCAACCCAGCTTCTATTTCACCTACAGAAAACCTTCGGCCTCTATTTCACCTCTAGAGAAACTTCATCCAGCTTCCATTCCTCAAGCCTTGTTTTCGTCACCCCAGCTTCTATTTCACCTCTAGAGAACCTTCATCCAGCTTCCTTTTCTCAAACGTTGTTTTCGTCAATCCAGCTTCTGAGTTTTTGATGTCTAACACTTAGTTAATAGATTGACGAAAACAGCTTTTGTGAAATGGAAGCTGGATGGTCCTCTGTATGTGAAATAGAAGCTGGATGAATGTTCTCTGTAAGTGAAATGGAAGCTGGATGAAGGATTTCTGTAGGTGAACTAGAAGCTGGATTGACGAAAACGACGCTTGAGAAATGGAAGCTGGATGAAGGTTCTCTGTAAGTGAAATAGAAGCTGGATTGATAAAAACGACGCTTAATAAATGGAAGCTGGATGAAGGTTATCTGTAGGTGAAATAGAAGCTGGATTGACGAAAAAGACGCTTGAGAAATGGAAGCTGGATGATGGTACTCTGCAGGTGAAATGGAAGCTGGAAATACGGAATTCATTCGGTATTCAGAGGGGGTAACCTGAAACCGGGAGGTAGGATGAAACCGGTTTCAAATTACCCCTAGGGGGTAATCTGAAACCGGTTTCAAGTTACCGGGGGGTAATGCTTAGGAGGGGGTAATTTGAAACCTTTACACCGGGTCTCAGCCGGGTCGCTTGTTTACCAAAAATCAGCTGCGAATGACTATAAAAAGGGTCGTCATTCGACAAAAACTAGGCTATAACGGTAGGATTTTTAAAATAATAAATTTCGGCAAATGACTAACGTAGATGCTTATGCCAATGAATACACCGCTACTCGAAAGCCAATCGCGGGGCACCAGCTTATTCACTAGTGCTGCATTGAGTCAGATGGGTTGTCCGTAAGGGCAGTCCGAAGATGGTCCGGGTCGAGTTACAAAAGGATCAGAGGGGCGAGACAGCTATCAAGGCGAGTGTCGTCTGGGCCGGGAATTTAAAGGGGGAGGATAAAATGAGATATAGCAAGAGTTTTTGAAAAGGTGTGACTTCATTTTCGAATGAAAAACCAGAGGTGTGATGGATAGAGGAGCCTGAGGAAGGTGATGGTGTGTGATGAGTAACGATGGTGGAGGAACGGAAAAAGATCGGGATTCAGGCGGCAGAACATTCCAAAGGCGTGGTGCTGTGTTGGATATGGCTCGGTTGAAGAACTTGAGATCAGGGGCTTCTATCCCTATACATGGCGGGCGCAGCTTGCGCCCAGTGAAAAATAGGGGGGGAATCAGAAGACAGCCAAAATTCACGTCGGTTGGGGGGGAAGGTCGGACATGGAGGGCAGCGTTCAATCTAGGCATTACTAGGAGCAGGGGCGGAGACCTAGGAGAGGACAGGGGGACGGTCCCCACCAATGGAGGTGTTGGGGGCGACGGCCCATGCATTTTTTCCCCCCACCAATCGTTGAGCGTCAAGACTAAATTTTTTCAAAAAGGTCAACTTTTTTGGCGGCGAAAACAGAAATCCTAAAACAGAAATTTTTTCGAGATTTGTCCGAATGACTAAAAAAAAGGTCATCAACTTTTTTGGCGGCGAAAACAGAATTTTTTTCGAGATTTCGGCGGATAACCAGAAAGTTTTTTCGTCAAAAGATGGAAATTACTCTCCGCCCAGGTCTCCGCCACTGACTAGGAGGAAGATCCTCCTAGAAAATGCTTGTCTTCCATATAAATTTGGACCAAATGGTAGGCCTAATAGTTTTTAGCAAAATGTATAGGCCTACACTTTGAGTTTTTAGTTAGGTTACTCTCTGCATTTTTGAATTACAAGAACTGTTATAACAGCTATAACATACCTTATTAAAAATTTCCTATTACATGTTTTTACTATTTTAATAAATAATACAATCATATTAAAAATTTAAAATATAGCCTAATTAAAAAAGTAATACAAATACTATTTTGCCCAACTAAATGGCTTATCTCCAATGTTATCTTTCAAATTTCAGACAGTCAACTTTGGTCCTTGAACACCTAGTAAAGATACATCATTATTACGCGGGCTTACAATGTAGGACCTACGTTGTATTTTATTGTATTGCATTGTGCTCTAAAAATTTATGTAACGCCTCTCGAGCGCACACTGATCAAGGATGCAAAACATTATGGCTGCCCAATTTTGGCAGCAATTCCTCCACTGAAATAGTAGAGTAATTTTGCTAAGAGGACAGCTTAAAATGCTGAAATTGCAATGCGGAAATCGCAAAAATTTCTTATGGGGAGGGGCACATTTCCTACTCCTACCAGGTCCCTTCTCGGCGCTACACATGCTTCGGCGATCGTCTGCTGGATGCTCGTTTGTCCTCCTCCAATAGACCTTCATTCCCACACTAGAGGAGGGCATGCGCTAAATTACATTATATATTGCAAATTGCATACATAGCGGAATGCCGGTTCAGAAACGGGGGGGGGAGAAGATGGATTGCGCCCGGCTGCTTAGGGGGGATAGAAGCCCCTGCTTGAGATGACTTGGAAGTTGGAGGCGGCGGTCGAAAGAGAGAGTAAGACAGACGGATGATCGGGCACGTAGAACGGGTTGGCTGGGATGGTGAACAGTTCGCGAAGATAACTATGCTGGGAGCACCATATGGTTAAGGGAGAACTTTGTTGTGGATTCGCTCCGGGATTTTCAACCATGGTGGAGTGACTTGAGGCTGGTGCTAGTGGCTCAGCACAAAGAAATGGTTCCAAAATACACAATGCATAGGTTAAAGCCTTCATAGAAATAGTTTTTTAAATTAGGAATTAGCAAACTTATAAACTTGTTATAGGCCTAAACTTTTACATTTTTTCATTATGGTAAAGACGAAACCCATTTCTTTTACAATAAAACTTTGACATGGCAAAGACGAAACCCATTTTTTTACAATAAAACTTTGACTTTGTTATCCTGGTAATCTGCTACTCTTCAAAATGACTTTTTAAAAAGTTTTCATGACTTTATCCTTCATAAAATAGCTGGAAAATAAGAGTCTAAAATGAACTCTGGTTGAGGTCAACACAGCTAAAATGCGTTGGTCGCTGGGGCGGAGCCCCAGACCCCGCTGGGGGAGCTTACGACGCTCCCCCAGACCCCTAGTCGGTATGGGCTTCGTGCCTTCGGCACTCGCAGCTTCTCTCTCTCTCTCTCTCTCTCTCTCTCTCTCTCTCTCTCTCTCTCTCTCTCTCTCTCTCTCTCTCTCTTTCTCTCTCTCTCTCTCTCTCTCTCTCTCTCTCTCTCTCTCTCTCTCTCTCTCTCTCTCTCTCTCTCTCTCTCTCTCTCTCTCTCTCTCTCTCTCTCTCTCCCTTGTCAGTAGCCGGTTTGTTACTGTTTAACGACACTGCCATATCAGTGATTGTTAGAGTCGTCCTCCTCCTTTATCTAATCTTGGGTCTGGCACTGGCAGAGAACAACCAGTGGCGGAGTTTTGTCAGTAGCCTGATTCTGTTCGGTCCCAAGGGGCCGTCCATAAAGTACGTCACGCTATTTTTGACCATTTTTGGCCCTCCCTTCCCTCTGTCACAAACTGTCACAAATCTCGGACCCCCCTAAAGTACGTCACACTTTAGAACAGATTTTTTAAACACATAACCATTTACCTAACCCTCTAAACCCTAGGATACTATCCCTAATCCCTCTGATAGTGACGTGTGTCCCTGAACGCTTTGATAGTGACGGGAAATCAACTTTTATCCCGCCAGGCCGGGTTTTAGACACGCCTGGCCGGGCCGGGTCGGATTTTAGGTACTAAGAACAAAAAATATAATAAAGAAAATTTTTTTAAATGTGTGACGTCACACATGGCCTGACCCCTCCCCTGTCACAAACTGTCACACTTTCTTACACCCCTCCCCCGGAGCGTGACGTACTTGATGGACGGCCCCAAGATCAATTCTAGGACGTTTCATTCCCGGACGATTCATCCAGGACGATTCATCCCGTGGACGTTTCATCTCCGAACGGTTCATCCATGGGCGGTTAATAGAGCATATTATTATGATCCGTACATTTGTCCGCAGGGTACTACAACAGAGTGAGACGTGCTGTTGCCCGGTACGGAAGGGCAAATGTATTTATATATCTTCGAGCAATTGCCCATTTGTCGCACAATTAACCTTGCAAAAATAACCTTTGAACTAGTTTTACTTTTCAGACAAAATGTTTAGAGCATTTAATTACAAGTTTTATGGGCTGTTATGATATTTATTTAATACACTTAGCCTATGTGTTTTAAAGATATCTATGTAATTAGAAGTTTCGTAGACTTTTTATATCTATTTAATTGATTGATTGATAGGCTTGTGTGTTCTTTTAAGATATTTAATTGCTCGTTTTATTGGTTTAAACATGTGTCCTTTATGATATCTATTTAATTCCAAGTTTATAGAGATTTCTTATTGCATGTTTCATAGGCTTAATTGCTCTTTAATGAGACCTTTTTAGAACCAGTGCCTTAAATTTCCGTCCGTGGATGAACAGTCCACTGGATGAATCGCCCGGGGATGACACGTCCTGGGATGACACGTCCACTGGATGAATCGTCCGGGATGAACCTTCCTGGGATGAATCTTCCGGGGATGAAACGTCCGCATATCCCAAGATCAATCCACACAAACAACCTTGGTTTGGTCCCATGTTCCTGACCCTGTTTCTCCCTGTTTACTGGCCAATCGTATCTTATCTAATTCCACTCGGCATCCTCAGACGACCGGTGTAATCTCCTCAGCCATGCATTGCCTCAATTTGCATATTATTAGCCCCTAACATCAATCCGGTTTAGACTAGTTTCTAGTCATAATAATTATGACCCAGGGTATACAGGTAAAACGTCTTACTGTCCTGTGAGTAATCTGCTTCCTCACAACACTAAACTACGGCCTATAAAAATTGGAAGTCTCTTGATTT